>JAWLRI010000229.1:4895889-4936173 GCA_034781795.1 Crypturellus tataupa
GAACAGGACTGGACCAAGGACTGACCCCTGGGGGACCCCACTCAACACAGGCCTCCAACTAGACTCCGCACCACTGACTATCACCCTCTGAGCTCTGCCATGTAGCCAGTTGCCAATCCACCTCACCGTCACTTATGCTTAGCCCAAATCAGTACAGATTTATAGAAATCTTGCCTGGCTAACTTAAGGCTATTCTATGTTGCTTGACTTGATATTGCAAGGCCTGTTCATTGAGAACCTATATCAGTACAAAGGAAACATGGCAGGATTATGAGGATTGAATGTGGGATAAATAACGATGTCTGCATTTAAATGGGGAGTTAGAAATATACCTGTCGAGGTGACCCTGATGCTGCATTATGATATTTTATTGGTGACTCAGAAGAAATATAAAATCTGTATTGATCGAGGATGCACATGGCACACACTGTGTGAGCAGAAAACAAGGCATTGATCCCTGATAAAGAGCAACCAGGATCACCTAGCAACATCAGGAGCTTTTCAGTCTATAGACAAAGATACATTGAAGTTCAGTGTGCAGAAGGCACATAAATTCAGACCAGGTGTTCAAGAACAAATTTAAACAGTGTGGGAACCCACTCCTGGAACTACTGAAGACAGACCAAGGCGAACCCATGGAAATTCTAAGATCAGGACTCTTCTAGTTGGACAAGAACTAATTCCTGTGATTCACACTCACTCTATACAATCACAGAAGCCCAATTCTGACCGTAATCTTTGCAATCTATAAGTCACCAGAACACAAATCTCTTCTCCAAACTAATCAATATAACAGAGAGAAACAGGCTAGGCAAAGTGGAGGCAATGAGGGTGCCATGGCTATATTATATTATTAATACAGAGCCTGGTTCAATTACCCCTGCATGGCACTGTGCTGTGCCAGAGGCGCATATCTGCTGGGAGGATCAAAGTGGACATGGTCAGATTAGTTTTTGCTGTTAACATATGGGTAAAATATAATTTGATATTACCTTCAAGAGAAAATAAAATTACATGATTTAAATATTCACATTTTAATAATACAGGATGTTTTTATTACTAACACATGCACAGAAAATATTTTAATGTGAGGTTTATGTGAATATTACATGCTTTTCTAAGCAGAGGTAAAAGTTCATAATTGTGTTTATTCTTGTATGTTGAAAAAGTCTTCAGTGACCTCTCTGGGATGCAGACTATTTAATTTTTAAGAAGTTCATAGTTTCCTAACTGCTTTGAGTAGACATGAAGGCACATGATGCAGACCATAGACTTTCTAAATTTTTATGAAAGATCAAAAGAGAAGAGGAAAAGACCCAGTATCAGAAGGGCACACACATAATAACAAATAACTAGGATAAAACTGCTGTGACCAATACTAACCCAAGGGCTCGGATGTTGAGCTTCTAGTCTGAGTGCCCAGAAAGGATGGAGTGAGGACCCTAACTTGGAATTTCCTGGCTGTCGTCAATTCTGTCACAACCGTAACATGTTTCAACATGTTTTCAGCTTTTAAATTTTTTCCCTCCTCTTTAATATAGTCTCAACTAGACATAAAATGGAAAAAATGCACTATTTCCACTGAGCGCTGCTGTCTTTGACATCTGCTTCCAAGTGTTATTCATCACCACACAATGTAGCAATCCGAGCGCGAGTACAAGGTACCTTTTGGAAAAAGTGAGTCTCCCTGATTGCTTCTCACAACAAAGTCTGCCCTTTCCCCTGGCAATTAAAGCTTCATGGACATTCATGAAAGCAAAGTACAAGTGCTCACCTACATGCCCTTGCGAGCAGCAGCACGTGCACTGTTTGCTTTGGAGGGTCATCCACCTCACCTTGCAGATGGTCGAAGGGATGTCACCCACACCCAAACACAACTAAACTATTTTTTTCCATGCATAGTTTCCAATACATTTTCTATCTACTCATCCCCATGCAGCATAATCTTATGCTTTTGACAAATGTTGAGCAAGGAACACGCTGAGAAGAATTTCTGAAAGGGGAAAGGTCCTGAAAAGCTTTTATGTTCCACTCCGGGCTAAACTGGGTGGCCTTGGGAAAGCCCTTTGTGTTTCTGCTTGGGACGAGTGATTGTGGAAAACAGAGTCCAAATTCAACATCAATAAATTGGAAAGATGATCCAAAATCAACTTAGGAGGGCCAACACAACTAAGCGCCGAGCAATGCCTGCCCCCAAGCCCACGGGTGGACCTGCCAAGTGTGCTGGGGTGCTAGCAGATCAGAAACTTCTGGTGACTTTAAGACATGACCAAGTTTCAAATAACGCACCTTTGAGTGAGAAGGGCTTGGCATCAGTGTCACACATCCAACATGGAAGTTCATTTTTCGGCTCTGTGTTGCCCTGGTGAATCTTCAGCTGGAAGACTGAGTCCAGTTTTAGTCACTGTATTCAAAGAAAGACAGAATTCTTCTGTCCTCAGAAGATAGAATTCAAAGGGAGAGTCAAAGGATGATCCAAGAGAAAAAGGTGTATGAACTGGATCCCATTAGCCTAGAAAACAGGAGTGAGGGTAGAGGCGGAAATGGTCTTTGCAGCATACAAAAGACTGTCCATTTTCAATACAATATGAAACTACTAGCTCCACTTGCACTGAAGATGATTAAAGTTGGATGTGAGAAAAGTCTCTGCTCTATGGATAGTGCAACACAAAAGAAATGCAAAACAAAAAAAAAATTCCTTAACTAGAGATTTTCGTGGTCTGGACAGATGAGCCTGTCAGGTTTCTGAAAATTCTCCTTCTAGCTTTGCATTTCCTTTGCTCTGCATTTTCTTTCCATACCCTGTAAAACAGGGTTCCTTCTACGGCCTGAAATTCTTAAATGGAAAGTTGTGATAAAAATGCAACCATAAAAATTGATTAGGCCAAATACTATGATCAAGTTCCAGTTCAAATCACTGGCCTAAGTTACAGAGACTCCAGAAAACTGCTGGGTTGTTACCGCTGTGATACACACACATACAACAAACCTAAAAGGGAAAAAGAGAACGCCAACACCACTAACCCTGAGAGCAGGCAGAACAAACCCAGAATTACAATGAGTTTTTTGTTTTGTTGTGTTTTGTGTTCTAAAAACCACATGCAGGGTGCAGTGGGACAGGTATTAACAGCACAGATATGCTCCTGTTTTCAGTTCTACTTGTTAACATGGTAGACATCAAAGCTGGTTGCTATCAGTGATGCGATTCCTGCAAGGATTACTTATAAAGGCCTCCCAAGTCCTCTGAGGTAAGGAATGGATAGTGCTAGGATCTACTTCTCTGACTTATCTTAGGGAGCTATTTAATCAGAACAAAGTGATATTAAATACGATTTACATTCATTTTATGCAGGTATAAGTAACCCAAAAGCATATAAGGCAACTGAATATCAAATCCATTAAACAATATTTTGTATAAATACCTATTAGATATTAAACACTGGGGAAGGGGCTACAATTTTCCTAAAAGAGTTTTAAAACTGTCAGGGATCCAAAACATGCTTATTTTACATTTGACATTAGAAAGCCTTATCTGCCTCTCCAGAGCTTGACAACGACATCTGAACTGCGCTGCTTTAGAACTCATCAACAGTCCCATCGGGGAGGTGGGTACCTGATGGCAGGGAGGCCAGCAGGAACCGTCTCTGCTGTACGCCCAAATGCTGGCAGGAGTCCCCACACGGAAAGAAAACACTGGCCTTTGTCATGAGAACGTTGCCTTTTCCCTAGGTCACGTCTTCCTGAGCTAATGGGAGGTGTCTCGTCTCACGCAGGGAAGCCTCACCCCTGGCTTTCAGTGACTCATAATTCTTTGCGGAAAGATTATGAAGAACACAGACTTTGGGACCACCATCATTTTCTTCTCCACCCATCCTTTCTTCTCTGTGATGGTCTAACCCTCACCTCTATTTGGGTGTCCCCCTCCCTTTCTTGCTTACTCTCCAGCTTTTGCCATCTCACTGATCATCATCACTGGTTTCCTATTTGCTTTTCTTTTTCCTTTCTCTTTCTGGCTTCGCGCCTCTTTTCTCCAGCTGTGCAAACCATCAAAGAACGGCTGTGTCACGCAGGAGAAAGACAAGAGCATGAGACAACATGGATGTGTTCCAGGCTGTAAAAACTGGGGAATAGTGATGAAGAAGCTTAATGGAAATGGTCAATAAGAACCAGATAGAAGAGGTTATGCCCCCTTTATACTATGAAATAAAATTATATTATATTCCAAAATTATATTCCAAAAACCGGGATTCTTTAGGATTTGTGACCTTGGTGGACATTCACGCTTTGAGGCCACAGAGATGCTATCTAAATTTTAAAGAATATTCATCAAATGACATACCAGTGCAGTCCACTGCTCTTAATGCTGCCATCACTCTCAAGAAATTTGGAGAAATAATAATGTTTAGGAGAAATTTACCTATTACAAATAAACTGTATGGAAGCACTGCTCTACTGTAATGTCTTGCGGCAATCAAAGGATCTCATTCCCAAGCTAGTTATTAGCTATTAGTGTATTTGAAGGAAAGAAAAAAACAGGGTTACTGCCAGTATCATTTGCTAGTGTCTTGTGAGAGTTTCCCAGGTACCCATAAAATAATCAGACTGGGCACTGTGAAACTGATCTAAAATGCTGGACAATTTGACTGATTACCCATATTTTCAGATGTTCAGCGGTGCCTTTGCTGTATACCATATATACAAGTGATGACAGCACTGATTGGAGTAGGTGACTACCTTTTTTCATGAATCACGAATAGCATTTTGCAACGGAATTGCATGGAGCAGATAGGACCATATCACTCCTCATTCCAGCTGTGGAATTACACGCGATAACACTTGCTGAAGTATTCTGCATTCCCCAGAAAGGTACTGCCTGTTGAGCCTGATTGCTTAATTGCAATTTGAAGTCTATTTAACTTAACAATGGGACACTGTTTCACACAGAGACATCTGGGTTCGACTCTTTTCAGGCGACTGCTGTCATTCCAAGTTTCTGTCTAGCCTAATTGTGCTTCCATCATTCTATGTAATAAAATTTGAAATGACTACGTTTCCTAAGTATTGGGGAATTTTCTTGAATGGTTAACGTTATATTTTTTCTTTTCAATACATTTGCTAAACATACGGCTGGAAAACTAACTTCACCTTTAGCGCAAGTCCATGCACATCAGTAAGATCATCCCACGCTGACATGCGCAGAGGATCAAGGACAACAAATTCCAGGCAAGTGTCCTGAGTCTTTGGCATTCAGCATTATCTCGTCACCCAAAGCAGCCCACGGAAACTTTACTCACACACAGAATGCATTGGAGAGGTGCAATTACCTCCTTCCGTCTAAGTAATACTTGGTTCCATATTAGCTCTAAACATTTTTCTAAATGGGTAAATGAGAGTAAAACTAAACTAAGATTCCAGTTTGTCAAAGATTGTAATTTAATCTATCATATTTCAAAGGAATCTCACTTAAGTCTTTGGTTTTTGGTGTTTGAAGGCAAATGCAGACCCATTTCAAAGATGGGCTAAATACTTTATAATTGAACTCTGCGGTATGTAACTAAACCACATGGCCTCAGTGATGCCAATGTGTGTCTCTTCTCCCTGTTTTTTTTTTTTTTGCTTTGGTTTCATATTTCAAAAATGATAAAAACACATAAAACAAGATAAAACTGCATGTTTGTGATATAATTTAACACTGGGTACTAACTATTCTCTTTAAACTGAAGCAGAAGGTGAGAGGGAGCCCTCACTTCTACCTTCCCTATTGCTAAACAGTACTGTGTGGCTGTCTCATGTGGTACACTCAAAAGCATGAAGTTCCTAGAAAGGACTTTTTTTTTTTTTTTTTTAATGCAATGCATCACGAAAAAGCAATGGAAAAAAACACTGGTAATTTAGCGATCTCAACTTGCTAATGTGCATGGCAGCAGAACAACTTTGGACATTTTCTGTGACTAGTCGTAAGTCAAAAAGAGAAGTGCACTGCGAGCTGCTACAACTTCTCATTGACCCTGTACAGGACACTCACACGCGCTGCGCTGCCAAGAGCTTAATATAGTCCTTAGCCAAGGGCTACAGAAATCCAAAAATTATGCTCAATGTCAGCCCTTTGAAAGATTCTGGGCTCTGACCTGGGGTGCAAATTAACTTCAGCGTGCTCTTTACCAAGTGTTGACACGGAGACATTACTTAATTCTTGTACAGCAAGGGTGACTTGTATGGATCATTTAGGACTGTCAAAACAGACTGGTCTGTGACTAAGGACTTGCTCTATATGAGCTCAGCTTGCAGGATCAAATTCCCTGAGAGGAAGCCGTGAGCCTATTGCTCATACCTTTAGGAACAGGTCAATTTAAAATTTTCCTATTTAAAAAAAAAAAAAAAAAAAAAAAGGCAACGTTATTTTCAGAAAGAAAATATCTCACACTACCAGAAACAGGGGGTCAGCGGCGATGCTTGCAACAAAATCCTTTTAACTGCAATCTGTGGTAAACATACCGGTCGAGTGAAAGAAGAGCCAATAGTTCTACCATTGCTCATTTCACAGACTTATTTTCCTTTGGATTAATTTTGAAATTAGGAGATCATTTCCCCATCTTTGGTTCCCATCCAGGAATAGCAACGTGCTACTCACTCCACGCATACTCCGTTGGTTCTAAAGCTAGTAAAACCGACCGACAAAGCTGTGCTCCTTACCATGCTCTGTCACCCTAACACATATGATCAAGGGAAGTATGGATGGGACTTGGCTGCCGGGGGAGCTCACTCAGCTTTCATGTATGAAGGAAAGGTACTGGGGGAGGTGACAACCCAAAGTAGGAGCACACAGACCAGAGAGGCCACGAGCATGTTCCCTTCAGTGAATAGGAGCGAAAAATTAGCTCCTCCTTCCACTAAGCCCAAGTGACTATGGCACAGAGCATATTTCAGGGAATAAGGAAAAAAATTATATATATAAATCTCACCATTCCTGTTGAAGCCTCTGACATGCTTTCACAGATGTAGCAGCCCTGTCTGCTTTCCCGGTGCCCTCTGGGGGACACGGCAGCACTGACACACACCAGCGAAGCCACCAAGCCCATCGTAACCTCGCGCATCTCTCCCCCTCCTGCCAGCGCCTTGGTCATTTTTCAGAGCAACACAACTAAGCAGGAGTGTGGCACAAAATTAACTATCTTCACATGCTCTGCATCGCCTGTAATGAACCACAAATGCCATGACATAAAACACACAAAGGAAATGTTTTCCTTCTGAGGATTAAAATGATAATAAAAATCATACCTAGCTCTTTTGCTGGCTCTCATATCTTACGGCTGGATCTCAAGTCCCTCTCCAGAGACAGTCGCCGTTCCCATTCTGGAGCTGTCAAAACTAGCTGGGCCACTGAGGCTGCAAGGACTCACCTCCTGCAAGCCAGAAACAGGGCAAAAACTTCCCGAATATCCAGAAGCCGATCGTCTATCCATAGACACGCTCAGCCTTGGATATGGTCTCCTCTGCCATGTAAAAGAAGGAGTAGTGACTACCAAACACCACGAACTCAACTCAAAACCCAGGGAGAAGGAGGAAGACCAGGCAAAACTTTTCTTATTGACTATTTATTATCCTTAAAGCATTTGAGATCAAATTCTATATAAACCTGGGAGCCACACTGAATCCATAAATACCTTCCTTCAGATGAGAACAGTGACTGCCTGGAGCTGCATGTTCTACCTGAAAATATTCTATGCATTGCAGGATAAAGGCAAAGGATAAGCACTTTTATTCAGAACTACCTGGGAAACCCTCTTCCTGTGACTAAGGCACAGGGACTAAAAAAAAAAAAAAAAAAAAAAAAAAAAAAAAAGGCACTTTGCAATCACTCCCTTAAATTTGTCATCTGTGGGAGATTAATTATAGACCCTGAGTTTTTCTGAGTTCTACTTAAAGCCCACTGTGTTATTCCAACTATCACAAACTCACTTCCCAAAAATCCTCCCCTCATATCAAGAACTTGAACAGAAGTTTTCTACTTCCAGACCCACAAAGGAGCTGCCCAGTTCATTTACCAAACTACAGCCTCTCTCATTCCATGGAATGTAGTATTTAAAGAGCATAAAGGCCAGAACTGGCCATTCCAGCATCCCCACATTCCCGATCACATACAGCTCTTTCAGACTCATGGTGTAGCTATTTAATCAGAAAGCAGCTGGGATGGAAAGTCTAATTTTGCTTGTCAGTCAGTAGAGCGTTTTCTTCTCACTAGTGAAAGGTATGATCCCAGGGCTTATAATTAGGCAACAATTAGTCAGGTCTATAAGCAAACAACATGAGGTTTCGGCACCCCTGAACATTCCTTCCTTGCTTTCTGTTTTATCTAAAATACACGCAGGAAATCCAGTGGTGAAGCTCAGGACAGAGAGCCTGCCAGGGGAGCCAAGGAAGCCCATAGCACCGTTCAACGCCAACGCCAAAACACGGGAACACTTCTGCCCTCCAGCTGATCCCGAAGTAGAAGGTCACACACGCACACACCATCGGAGATGCAGGCCCAAAGCTACACATCACCAGTAGCCAGTCGCATGCCATTTTGAATGCTTCCTCGGCACTCCAAAGACCACCACAAAGCGAATTGTTGACGTTGCCCCACTTCAGCACCTCTGGTAAAGAAGGATTTTCTCTCAAGCAAGCACTGTCAAACCAGTGTCAAACTGCAGCAGCGCCTCTGGAGGAAGAGGCATCCTTTCCACCACCATTCCTTTTTCTGGACATTTTCAAAGCAGATTCACAAGTTCACCTGATCAAGACACAGGACACCAGTTGCTTTTTAACGCTGCCAGGATGCTGAGGATTGCAGGGGCCTTTCCTATAAAACGCCAGAGCAGTCGGCACGAGTGAGCACGACCTGGCAACAACCACGCGCCCAAGGAGCCCTCGCGCCAGACGCCTGCGTTTGCACCAGGCGCCTCATTCCAACACTCACAAATGACGCCGGTGCCACTGAAACGGAGCCGCTTCTGGGGCAGACGGTGGCAACTAATAACACATCATGCTACGTTTGAGGGAATACATTTTTGGCAAAGATACTGTTGTCAAAAAGCCACTGCTGTGAATATTGCTCTGGGAACTTTCAAGTGAGTTTTAGTTGCATGCAAGTATTGCAATTTATGGACTCTCAGCTACATAAAGCAGAGGTGAAAGCTCAAGACTATATTTTCAATTTTCTTCTTCACTCCTCATCCTGAAAACCTGCACTTTCCTCAGGAAAAAATAATGAATACTCAATTTATATTTCATCTTCTCCAATCCACGGTTCAGACCAGTTGAGATACATAAAGCAGAGGAGCAACTAAAACTAAAAGTCTTTACTGGACACATGTTTAACTGAGGACATAATTTGACCCAGAGAGAGCTGGAAATAACAAGGTTGTTGCTTGTTCATGATTTGAAATGTTCACGGAGAGAGTGCTGGAGGAGTTATGAGCAATAATTTATCCATTGTCACTTTGGACCAAGCTCTGACAGAAGTCAATAGAAACTGCACACACAAGTGTATACATAAATGTAATAAAAATATAACCTTGCAATTTGAAAATTAATCAAAATATACAGTTCTTCCATATTCTGAAGCTGGAAAGAGATTTTGTAGCAAATAGTAAGTTGGCTGAAAAATGCATCTTTCAAAAGTATATGGCTGAAAAGATTAATATATTCATAGAATTTGGGGAAAATCTTTTTCAGTGGATGGAAATGGAAAGGAGATTTCAAATGGAAGGGAGGACGGAGTGTCAGGAGAGCAAAATAAAAGCATGTTGACTTGTTATTGTCAAACATACTTTTGGCTTGAGACATAAAGAGGATTAATTCACTTCTGAATATACCAGAATTTATTGCCAGTTGAACAAAATGATTTGAGATGCCCCAAAATTCTTCAGTTGTGTCACCCAAAGGAGTATTCCACCCACTGGAGTCAAATCCGGTTATCAAAGAGCACATCTGTGCCTAATACTTAGGGGATATTTCCTCTTTAGCTGGGAAAAAATACTGCCGACACAGCCTTTTGGAGACTATGGAAAAGAACAAATACTCACCGAACAAAAATCTTAAAACCTTTCTAAAGCGTGTTCTGTTGGAACAAGTCGTGTTCAATAATTACCCTACTTAGTCACAAAAAAGCATAAACAAAAAACAAACAGCCTCCAGGAAACTAGATCGCTGGTTTTCCATAGGCTTGATGTGTCAGGACTGCCTTCGCACAGCTGCAGACTCTGCGGTGATTAGCTCGGACCCAGGTAGCACATCATGCTTGAAAACGTTTCTTTGGGGACCCTGGTATCTATTGAAGATATCAAGTGTAAACATCTAAAGTCATTACAATGTGTCTATTGGAACTTCAGCCTTATCCAATTTCACCAAGTTGCCAAGAAATGCTATTAAAATTTGGCAGAAGGAGCAAAGAAGCACTCTGGTGCCATGTCTTGTACTCATGACAATTTAGAAAACACTTGGTCTCCTTTGGCTCTTGCTGATGTAATTCCTGCACCAGCAGGGAATTCCTCCTGGTTTGCACCCATCTAAACAAGCCAAAACAGACTTAGCTTCTCTTTTCTCAGTCCTGTCAATCACCCTAAACAACTGATTTAACTGGAAAACTCTAAGTCCTGGATGCAAAATGTGGACACTATCAGCAGTTTCAAAACACATATATTTTTTTCCCATAAAAATCAAGCGTATTTTAAAGTTTTGAATGACACGTGCAGGTTTCTGCCTCATGACCAAGTTAGGGGCTCTTGTCAAAATGCTTGACCAAATGTGAACTACTAGCAAGACTGAAAGTGTGAAAATTATGGAATAAGGAGAAATTTGGCTCTGCAGACCAGAGACAGAGAGCAGTCACAAACAGTAATGGAAACAGTAAATAACGTGCAACCTGGGTGTCTTTGGTCTCTTATGCACAGAAGAGAAATATTTTTAAAAGCTCAAAAATACTTGACTAATCCAGCAACGCTTCAATGCAGCTTAATGGCAACACCAAGAAGCTACTTGGCAAGTGCTTTGTTCAAACAAATAGAGCACTAAATATCCGACCAGATACAAACGTCCATAAGATGTTTTTACTTTTATACTATGTTATCACATTCAGGAGGGGTGAATCCAGAATACAGGTTTATAGCACTGTTTGAAATTCGTAGGTATTTTGCACCAAATTTCCCATTGAAATTTTGGACCTCTTCAGTCTCTGCATTTCACCATTTACAGATCATTTTTCAGAAATCTGACTCAAAGCAAAATTTGCATCTGACTAAAGATGAATGATGAGATGAAAATGCAGCAGACTGAAAAGGCATGGGACTGATTCACCCTATGACTTATCAAACGTGACATTTTTTGGGAAGACGCAGTAGATCGAGAAGGCAGAGCTTGCAGTACTGCTGCGCTTCCCACCTTAGACGTGCAAAACATTTTACACTATTCATTCTTTGATCAGCTGTAGGTGAACATAAGTAAAAGTCTCTCTTATACAGAGAGGAATTATTTGCAAGGAAGCTAATACCATAAATGAGCCAAGTCAGCGCAGACTGCAGACCTCCTTGTGCCCTGCACGTCTCAAATCTACCCTGTGTAGCTGGGAACTGAAGCCCTTTGCAGCATCCTTGCTTTATTCAGTCCAGTGACTTTTTCTAAAGCACTAGCAGTAAAGGCAAAGAAAGTGCAAAAGAAATACATTTCTATCTAAACATGTCCTGTAATCCATCCAAAACCTAATTAAAGAAACGCTAGACCAGGAATTAACATTTGCTGGCCAAGGAGTCTGTTTTCTATAGCTAGCATCCAGAAGTTTTAAATATAAATCAGGGCATGACTTAGTTGCAGGAAAACAAACACCTCAAGATGTTTCTGGAAGCAAGACATAAGAATTACAATGTAGTAAGTCAACACATAATAAAACCACAAAAGCAGAGGAACACAGATTAAAGCAAGACAGATGCACAGATTCAGTCCCAAATAGTGAATCAGTATCTACAAACACCCAGCATGTAATTAAAGAGGCAGTCAGGAGTAACACAAATCACGACACCATGAATTTGTAGAAGGCAGACAGAATTCAGATATTAAAAATAAAAATGAAAGTGCAAAAACGAGCGCTTGAAAGTCAGTTATTTAGAAAAGAAAAACTGTTCCTCTTAGCATAACCTCCATCCATGGTGGCTTTCTTGCATGGCAGAAACTTAGTTAAAAGATAACTATATTTATGGCAACCACACATTTATATTTTACTGAGTTTGGATTTATATAATACTATTATTAAACTATAATAGTTCATTAAAATCCAAAAATTTAAAGTTCTATAAGCAATAGCAACTCTTCCTCCCAGCAAATTTCTCTATTCTCCTTCCAAACAGCTTAAATTTTCTTGTGACTAGTGAAAATGGAAGTAACCTGTCCTATAAATATATAGATTTAAAGGCAAGTGATGGACAATGAATCACTGAATCAAATAAAACAAATACATTTACAGTATCCTGAAAATATCTTTCTTCCTTAGTAAGTGGATACAAGAACAAATGCAGACAAAATGTTCAGAAAAGGTAAAATAGTTTAAAAGACTTAAAGGTGGGTGGGACTGTAGGACACTCTCGGACTCGTGACTCAGGAAGCTCCCCTTCGTTATTTCAGACATGACAAATAAAGCACCAGCTGTAGTTTTTTACCCCATCAATTTTGCTGGTAGGATTATAAGACTTGTCCTCCCAGACACCCCAATTTCCTTCTTTGCACTCCTGTCGACGAGGCTGAAACACAGGTTCCGTGGCCTTTCGGTGAGCGTGTTTTTCTGGACTATCCCCCTAGAAATGTTTTCTTTAAGTTTGCTAACACAAGTGCGGCCTGCCCACCCTCTTAGGTTTTGTTTGATTGGTTTCCATCCAAGTATGACATGATCGTGGTCCATATGGTTTACATTAGGGCGAGGCATTTAGCATCGCTGTGACAAGTGGTAGTCATAGCACAGCCAAGCGAGTGGCGAATGTGCTCTGCGAGGCCACCGTTAGGGCCACTTAATCCCAGGGCTGGTCCGCGACACAGCGCCACGGGCCTGGGACCACAAGCCCCTGGGCCATCTCTGCAGCCTCCGGGATGCTCCTTCACCCACCTGCCGTGCTCTGGTTTCCTTCCCCGCTCATTTCAAAGCCACTTTATGCCCAAGATTCATACAAGATCTCTGATGCCAACTGGTCAGGCGAGAGTCAAGGGTGCTCAGCTCAATTTTCTCTTGTGATTGCACCTCACTGCAACTCCACCTTTGTTCCTCAAGGTGTGAAATCATTAGCAATTTCCTGGTATCACTTGCAAAGGCTTTGAAGTTTACATAAATAGATGAGGTTGTAATCAAGAGACATTATAACTTGGGCCACACCAGAATTCCTACATCCAATGAACTGAATCAAGATATCAACGATAAAAGTCAAAATAATTTAAAAATCTGTCTCTAACAAACATCTCCCCCAAAATCCAGGGCCCTCAAGTCCCCACAGCCAACTACTATGAACTCTTATTCCAGCCACTGACAAACTTGAAATCCAAAGAAAGAGAAATGTTCTCCAAAAGAACCTAATCTGCTCTAGCCTGGATTCACAGAAAAGCAGAAATTCCCCAACCATATCTATATTGACACCATATCATTTAAAAATCTAGCCTGACAGTAAACGGTCCTCACCTTGACTCGGGAGCCTTTCTTACAACTGAATGTCCGTTATCAACATTCATGCAGACAGGTGAGATCTCAGGACATTAACTTCTTTCAGCTTCTGCCTGGGATCTTAGCCCAGGAGCCGACAACCCGTCACTACTGACCTTCCCTGGCAGTAACGTAGCCAGTAAAACGAGACCAGACCCTAGAGAAGCTCTAGGCAAACCCTTCCAAATAAACCTCCTAGTTGCTCTTCGCTTCCTGTCCCGCTTGCTGGTATCCTTAGCTAGTGGTGTAGTTAGTGGTTAACCACAGCAGTTGCCTTCAGGCCTTCACTGGAGGTGGCCCCTCTCACTGCTCACCTTCACAGAGCATCACCAAGGACTTCCACGAGACTCGACTCTGCTGCAAAGGTGCTGGCACTGATGGGACTGGGGACAAGCACGCTGGGGGGGGGCTGACAACACCAGACACTTGTCAGGAGGCTTCACCACCTCACAGACGCTTTTGCACTGCCAGCAAAACTGCACGTGGCTTCTCCAAGAGGCAGATACCAGCCCTGGAAGGGATCTTTACAGCTTGGCCCTACTGCTGTAAAAGAAGGAATAGGGGCAGCATGAGGTGGGAAAAGCACAACAGAAACATGGCCTGATTTGCTCTAATGGATAAAAAATGCAGGCAACCTATTTTTAGATGAAAGCAGGAAAGAGTTCTGCTTGAATTGAACTCAGAAGCAGCTTTAAAAAACAAGAATTACTTTGGGATGGGGAGAGGCAAAAATACTTTTAGAAGGAAAATATGTTTATGATTCCTCAAAAAAAGAGCTTGAAACATTCTTCTTTGCAGACTTGCACAGAGTTTAAGGGGGAACCAACAGCCACCCTACTCTAGAAACGATCTTTGGGGCTGTTTGTGCTCCTTATTGATGCTTTGAGAATGCTTCAAACAACCACAGTGATGGTGCGAACCAGCATCCATGTAAGTGAGGGTATCACGCATGGATGGGCAAACCAGAATATATCAGTACTTTATAGCTGGTAGGTCAATATTACATGTCTCTAGACGATCTGTTTTACTGAGAAATGCTTCCTTCATCACTCAGAAAGTGTAAAGCTGTGCTACATCATCCTATGCAAGACTTTTCTGATGAAAAATATTTGCAGGCTTGTTTTCAGGAGGAAAAAAAAGGCAGCAGAGCCTGAACATCCTCATTCATCTCCACATTATTTAGAGTTGCTGCTGCACAAGCACCAGCAGCAGGTTGAGGGCTACCAGGTCACTCAATGGCACACTCTGATCTAGGTCAGGTGTGGGCACATGATCTCACTTCTCTCAGATTAGCCAGGCTCCCAAAGGGGACTTTCTGCCAGCTTTCCATGGCTTCCTGCCAGTCACAGGGCAATGGACAACACCTGATCCTACATAAAAGCACACTGGTACCACAGAGAAAACCTCATGCAGAATGAAGGCCGTCAGTACAAGCTTAACCTACCCAAACATTCAGCACACGTCTCAGTTAATTTATATTAAGCAGATATTTTCTTTTGATCAGGCACTTTGAGTCTTAAAACCAGACTTATTGTAATTCTGCACTAGGGCCCAAGTACGAAGTGCAAGGGCCAAGCTGATAAACATCTGCTTTGGTGCTCGGCATCAGCTGGAAACAAACTCCACAGCAGGACTGGAAATGCAGGTTAACAGAGAAAGCAATTAGCAGAAAGCTGTAATAAAGTAGAGCTTCTCCTCGTAAGCACAGCTTTCCTAGAAAGAGAACTAGAATTAAGCCAGAGGGAATTACACTCCACATCCTGTGTTACGGTCACAAGTTAAACTTATTTTTATATATTCTGTATTACACTTAATATTATATATTACACTTACTGAGTGTGTGAATTTAGTGTTAAGAAGCCAGCTTGTTAGCTCAGACGCTTTCATTTCAGCGCGTGGCTGCTGCACCGTGACCGCGGTTGAAGCTCACAGACCGCAGCCTCAGGCGCGAGGTGGGCAGAAGTAGATGCCACACAGCAGTAACAGGGCTCTCAAGTCAGGTTCATGAAAATAGCCTGCGTTTTCTTTAACAGAGAGTTTCAAACACAAGTTTTACTTTCTTTTCTTCTTTCTCTAGATCTGTTTTTAATAACTATGCAACAGAAAATATGAAGGCAATTAGAGCTGTCTGAGCAAAACAGAAATGTCAGTCCTCATATTTCCCAACTGACCTTTCATCAGATGAAATTCCCAAGACAACTTTCTCTAACACAGAATTAGAAATTAAAAAAATTGCAAAACAGCATTCTGTTCAGCAACCTTGTTAATGCAGCAGATGCACAGGTGGATTTCAGTATAATTTACATAGGAGGAATAGCATGAAAGTAAAAACATAGCCCAACTTTGAAAACTATTCTGTTAAGAAACCCCATGCAGAGCAATCAGGTGAAGGGCTTGGCGTGCTTGATGAGGCACCAGTCGTGAAACCTGTATGTTGGTCTTCTGGTTGCATGAAAAGGAATGCCAGAAGCTGCCAAGAAAGTCTGGAGAAAAACAAACCAACAAACAAACAAACAAAACAACAACAAACCAATGGAAATGGTATATATTTAAAATCTGGCTTTTTTTGGCTCCTTGCATTCATTTTGAACTTCTGCTCTGAAAGTCATCTTCAAGGAGAACATCTCTAGGAAGGAACAAGGGAAAAGGTTCTCAGTAACCAACACTGCAGTAGAAGGGGCTCAGCCCAATAAAAAGCAAGAAAAAGGCACACAAAGGAAAATTCAGTCCAGCTGGAAGAAGCCAAGTATCGGGTATCCTAAAAAGCATTTTAAACTTTTTTTTTTCCTCCAAAATACTCTTCTGCCTAGATGCGAAAATATAAAAAAAATATATATATCAAATGCCGGAGAGGACAGAATGCAGACAGATGCACATGTGTATTTCCAGCTGGTCTGAGATCTGGTGACTCCCAAACTGCTGCTGCTGCTGCTATTTCATACATGACTGAAAGCACTGCAGGTCTCTCATCCCATTTAGTTTTCCCAGATGCATATGAACTTCTCCCCATAAACTGCTCCAGGCAGGAACCACAGGCAGCTCCAGCTCCCTCTCCGAGGGCACATTCAAATGCCAAGGTGCAAAGTGTATCACAGCGTCCCCTGCACCGAGAGGGACTGCTCACACCGCAGCGTCCCCACAGCAGCTCCAACGGACCGAGCATCACCCACAACAGCCATCACAGTGGCTGCTGTTCATTGATTCTTTATGAGACAACTGTGGCAATTACCAAGTCTTTTCCGTGTAACAGATTCTCAGCTGTTATGAATTGACAGCACTGCACTGAGTTAAAGGAAGTTCTAACAATTTACAGCCAAGCAGCAGACCCGGTTTATAAGGACAATGCTCTTGCCTTCCCCCAAAAACTAGTAATTGGTTTCAAAAATCCTTTCCTTATTTACCTTTACTCAGAGGACTACGTTCTTGCTCAGCTGAAGCATGGCCAGATATTCACCATCTCCGTGACAGGAGAGCCCCTTGAGATCTGGTAGTAAATATAGTTAGATTTGACCTTTTCAGACATACAGTGATGCTGCAAAATTCAGATTAAAAATAGCACACGTACAACGTGGATGTTTCTGTCAAGAGAAATACTGTTTCCTTTATAGAATTATTCTGCTTTCCTTTCAATATTGGTTGTGACAGAAAGATTGAGGATAAATTTACCTTAAGAAACCAAGGACAACATTTATTCTATAGATTAATGTTCATAGCATTCATAATCCATAGCAAAAGCTCTGCCATAACACTAACCTATAGAAATTATCCAACTGATATTCCTAATCCTTCCTCACTGGACTGCCCCGTATTTCTTTAGTTTTCAGGTTGTCCAGCAGTGACTAAAGAATGATTTGGGTTTCCAGACTATGGCCTTGATTTTATTTTTAGTTATACCCACATGCATAATTAGTGCCTTCTATATTTATCCGAGGAATGACCAAAAAGAGGAGAAGGCTGCCTATGTGTCTTTTACTGCCTTTCCTACTCCAGCGTGCTACTTGGAAACCTGCATTCCCTTGTCAGATCCTGATGATGGATCTTGGGGTACCCATGACCTCCTTTTGCTACTGCTGGAGCATCTCACCTGCAATGCTGGACTAGCCGAGAGCTTTTAGGGACAGCAGGAGGGACAGAGGGGTCTCCTGTTTTCTCCCCATTTGATTACATCACTCAGTCTCATTCTTTCTTCTGAGCCTGAAAAGCTGCCAGTTTTCAAGTGTCCCTCATTAACTTTTAAAGCCAAGCTCTGCTAAAGAGGAGTTATTACTTTTTTCCTGGCACTGAATGAAATTTCAGTACCCATATAAGTGCACTAAAGTCTAATAGCTACTCAAGGCAAACCAGGAAATAAATGCTTAACGTGAGATGTGAAATTAAATATTTGTACACAGTAGGTTTTACTGTGCAGGAATTTTAGCTGTAGATGATTATGTGTGCTTTGAGAAAGCTGTATGAGCAAGCTGTTTTAAAAGAAAGCATTCTTTTAAAAGATGAGTACAAGAAGAGGTATAGTAAATAATTACAATTTCTGTAATGCTTGAAGGAGAGGATTGCTTATTCAGCTATTTAGAGGTGGACTTTTCGTTGTCCTTAGTCACCTTGAATCATCATTCAGTCTACAACATACACTGCAAGCTGCACCAAGACGGTTCAAGTCTTGCTTTATATTCTGCAGAACAGTTCTAAAATCAGGGGGGAAACAAGATTTACAGTATTGATTGCTGGCATACATAGAGCTGAAAGTATCTGTAAGATAAACCCTAAACGGCAGCTTAGCCATAAACAAACTGTCAGAGCCAAGTTCTGCTCCTCTGCAACTGCAGCTCATCAGCTGGTCCATCTGCTCTCCTGCACCCACCAGCACTCCAATATTCTGAGGTTTAGTTCCTATTTGCTTTGGCAATCAAGGGGAAAGATGCTAAGTCAAACACATTTACATCTCATTTTAATATATTTCAAGACCAACAGATGCTGAAGTTTTCCACCTGAAAAACTACTTATTCGCTCTTCAGTTTAGAGTGGAATTGCAGCCACATGGCTGTCATGCAGCTCAGGATGAAGCAGTTTTGCTTACAGAATCATTTTTTCTCTTTTTATCCAAGGAAAATCTCTCAGAAATGTCAAAGGTATTTCTGCTGACAAAAACCAAGCCAGACTTTTTGACATCCATTTGTAGTTTCAGTGTAACAAGCATACAAAATCCCAATACAAACTTTTTTTAACCAACTTGTTTTGAAGGTGTCCAAGTGCCATAAAGTATTTAAAATTTTTCAAGAATGACGTAGATTTCCGAGTTTGCACTCGGAATGCATATACCATTTCCCCACAACACTGCTGAGTTAGTGAACAAAGAAAAACTACTACTTACTGCACAGATATGCTATCAATAGCAAAATAATGCTTTTCCTTCATTTGTCAGGAGATGGACTTAAGGGAAACCATAACTACAATCCGTGCTCAGTTACACCAGTGTAACTCAGCTGATTTAAAGGGGATTATTCTGAATTTTTGCCATTGTAATGGAGCAGCGCATTAAAATGTGAATCTCCACCTTAATGGCCATGGAACAGGATGGAGCGGGGAGTTAGGCAGGGTGGTTTAGTCCAGTATAACAAAACTTTCCTTAGGGCTCTGCATGGACCCTCAGCATACAGCTCCTCTCAGGATAGAGATTGAATTTAAAAGATATCACCATTAACAGACCAAAGCATTGGTTTAGGTTCACACAGGTAGGACTATCATGCTCTGACACGCCACCATGAGATACACCAGCTTAGTGAATAACCTGATGTTGTACCAAAGCTGCACATTTGAGGGAGAATCTGTCACGCTGGCTGGAGTGCACTGCGGACCAAGCCTGAACCCGTCCAGATGGGGATGGTACTGCAGGGTTGCTACAAGCACACTTCCTTTTTTCTTCTTTCTCTCCACTAAACTGATCCCCTTTTAAAAGCAAAAAGAAAAAAATGTGAAGCAATATATACAAGTGCTTCAAAATTGGAAAAAAAAAATGTAAGAGTTTTGCAGAGGCATGGATCCAATAGATTAGAAATCATGCTATTTTTAAGTTTAACTTCAGGTAAATACACTTTTCTTTGCCTTACAAAAAACTGTACAACTTTCTCTTCAGGAGAAAATGAGCAGCCATTTTCATTTACTGGACTGGCCTCCCTGGGGACAAAGCACGATAAGAAGGACCCTCCCCGACCTTCAGCGCTTGAGCTCAACATACACTTTGTAACTAGAATGAACTGGAGAACAAGGAAACCTGTCCTGAGAGCAGTAATCAAAACCATTACTCACTTTCCTATTTGGGTTGAAGACTCCCAGAGCTCCCACTTCTCTGTTACTTCTGACAACCTGGCCCCCTTTCCCTCCCCAGCCTTTCCGATCCGCTCTTCATTTCCAACCTGTCCTGCTCACGCTTTTGCCCCGCCATGGTCAGCAGGTTGGCAAGTCAGTGTTTTAGCTGTTGGATCACAATGGGAGTAATAAATAAATAAATAAATAAAGTCACCTTCTCTTCTCTGGCAGTGATAATTTACAAAACCTAATGGGGAAAATTTGACCTCTGCTGCTTGAAATCAGATCAAAGTGTTAAAAGAAAGCCACGCTGCAAAAGGTTAAGGTCTGTTAAAGCATTATAACTTTGCAGCCTTTAATGTTATAAGCATTTTCCACTTGATGCTGCCAGATAATAACTAACAGTGGACAGCAAACAGCCTGCCTTTAGGGTCGGGTATCTGCTTTTCGGGATACAGGGGGGATGCAGGACAGAGACACTGCAGCCGGGACACAGCGGTGTCCCCTTCGGATCTCCTCTCACCGCCTTGCTGACCACAAAGAGACAGCCCGGTGGTGTAGCAGGCTATTCCCAGGGCTCTGGAAAGCAACAGCATGAGCCGAGTGCTCCGAGCTGGGGCACGACACAGGCACAATGTCCCTGGCCCCGCAGCGGTGGAACCCACGTCCCACTGGCACCTAAGAAGCACCCAACATGGAAACAGTTACAAGGAGCAACCACATCACAGTTTTCCCGAACACCATGAAGAACTAACAAGGGGAAAAAAAATCCCAAACCAAGCCACAAATAAAATGCATCCTGAGCCTGGAAAAGCATCCAGCAGTGCCAAGCAGCGCCCGAGGGCAGGCGGCTCTTGGCAGCGCCGGGCTCGGGAGCTCCGCTTGGCTCTGCCAACACAGCACCAGGGCTGGAGGGACGGAGAGAAGGGAGATGGAAAAACATGGCAAGAAAAGATTATCTTGGCTGCGTGCGTGATGGATATCTTGAATAATTGATATTTAAGCCCTGCTCTTGTTTATTCTTTTAAGAACAGTGGTGATGAGCAATCACCCACCTGCTATAAATTAGAAGCAACTGATAAGTCTCCGTTTATGAGTCTCCAGGAAACATCCTTTGTACAAAAGGCAAAAGAAAAGCCATCCCTAACCAAAACAACATTTTTTCCAGCATTGGGACCACATAGAAAAGTTTCCAAAGCAGACTTTTAGCAGATTTCTTAAAGATTTAACCCCTCAGAAAAGACTCCCAAAGGGTTAGGTAGTCCAAGACAGTGAATTTTATTCTCCCTGTATTAGGCTGCAGTTCTTTGCTGGATGTAACTTGAATATTAATCTGTATGCTTGAAACCTGTTCTTTTTAAAAGCTTAATGAGTTTTGCTTTTACACGGAATAGGATCTTATCCAGAATAGCTTTCACAAATGAAAAGATCACAGCATTGAGAATATAAAACAGGGTTTTATCCAAAGGATGACTGGATGTTTCCAACTAGTGTACTGCATTAAACGGACAATAATGAGCCATTAAAAATGACTTATTTTTATAGAAGGCCTTCACAAACATGTTACCTCTCCTGACCTTTAGATAAAGGTGAAAAGGTTAATGTAATAATTTGAAAATGATTAGCTTGAAGAAAGGACCAATAACCCTCTCGGGGTTTCTTCCTGGATTTCTCTAGCATAGCTTGTGATTCCTGGGAGATCACTTGAGCAGAGCAGAGCCCTTACTTAGTCAGAGTCAAAATATTTTTCTGCCTTTGTAGCTGCTCTCCAAATGTATAAAACGTGGAGTTTCCTTTTGTTCCACCTCCACCCCTTGCTAGGGAAAGCGTCAGAGCGGGCTTTCCTTCATGGCACTACAGATTTTCCAATCGTGTAGTCTACTGGAAAAAATAATAATTGGGATAGACTTCTCCCTGATGCACTCACTGCAGTTTTAAGGGTCATCGAGCCATCAGTTCCCTCTGGTGCAAAAATGGACTTTGCCCATTTACATCAGAGCTTAGCTTGGCCTAGAGCTTCCTTTGCCTTGTTTTAAATCATGACAGTATCGACAACGCAAACCTGAGAGAGGAATGCAGAAGAAATCCAGAGTTCTGGTTTCTGTCCCAACTCCTTCACTAACTCGCAGTCCAGCATGGGTTAGTTCTCCATGATTTATTCTTAAATTAGTGCAGAGAGGTAAAAAGTCACAAGGATGTACATGTATTGACAAAGTGTTTTCAGAAGCTGAAATAGACACTGCTACTGTAAAGAAACATGAAATAGCACCTGAAGGAGGGATATTTCAAAGGAGGACCTTGGATAGGGGTCATAATAATAATTTTCATTAGAAATTCCTCACAGTTTCAGGCCACTATTCTTTCAGAAATAGATTCCTTTAAATGTGGTTTCCATCAACTATTCTTTCTGAAAACAAGTGAATTTGAATTCCAAGGATCAAGACCTAGAAGAGTTTGTTGATCTACTCTTGACTTCAGCAATTCAGGATGAAGCTTTTTATGAAATGATATTGAAATATATACTTCATTTAATGCAAGACAACAGTCCACTGGAAACAGGAGATTAAAAGCTTTATGTATATGGTATAAAAATGTGCAAGTTTATAGCAAATCATATGCCTATAAGAAATTAGCAATCTACCTTAAAGATACATTTTTTTGCAATACTTTAGTAATTAGTTCATGGCAAAGATATCTTAAATTCTTGTAAGTGAAATATTAAGATCATCAATTTGAACAAAGTTAACACCAAATAGCATCTTCCCAAACTGCGCTGCAAGCCAACGAGAAGGATGAAGGGCTTCAAGGAACGTGTGGACCTGCCTCAAATACTTGGTACACACTTCCCTATTTCACATTTTGTGCTTAACAGTTTTGTTCCAGACTCCAACTGCAGACATACTCATTATGATCACAATTTGGTGTGTTTTCACAACCACTCTCAGTTTTATGTCATTATTTCTCATGTCACCTAGCTTACTGTTTTATTTCTGCTGAGAAAGTGCAATTCTGGCATAGCTGGATAAAGACTGCCTCCATTTGTTCTTTAGCTTAACCAATACTTCAGCAGTCCAAACTAAACTACATTTTTTTAGGCACCAAAAGTGCTACAACTGCAGGAGTAACAAATTGTGAACCTCGCTCTCTTTTTCTGCCTCAATCTTCTTTTTGCACAGTGAGAATCTTTACGGAGGAACTCCTCAGAGGTGAGGGTATTCACAGGTTCTCCAAAGAGATTTTTCAGCCTTTTTTTTTTTTTCCTTTTTAATCTTGCCTGAAAGATGCTCTGTAACTATTTGCATTCAGGATCAACATGTGGCTACCCTGCAGTGCTTCCACTCTTACAGCTACCCAGGCAGAACCTCCATTCTCCAAAAAGATTGTGCCAAACTTGTCCTGCCCTGAGCATGAGATCTCTTGTCACCTTATCAACTCACAGGTTACTTTGTGTAAAAAAGGCACTTTGGAACATGTAAAATACTGCCATTCCGTAGCTGTTCCCTGAAGATGCACAGAAGGAAGAAAAGACCCAAAACACGGAAGACAAAGAGGTTCCTGCCAGCAATGAAAAATGTAAGCATGTTTTTTTCAAGAAGAAAGGAATCCCTGGGAGAACAGACCACAACACAGCTATTCTGTAAGCCTAACCCAGCAGATCATCCTGAGTTTTCCATGTGAATCTCTAAAGTCATTCTGCTATTGTGTTTATCTTTGGGATTCATTAACAAAAATAAATAAATAAAAATCATACTATACCTCTGAGACAATTAAAAAAAAAAAAAAAAAAATAAATCTTTCAGAACAGCTAATCCAACTTTACATATCAATCTCATCTGCTGAAGAGACATATTTTCAAGTTTAGAAAGCTCAGAAAGCTTCATCAATTGTCAAAGTATCACGAGTCTCTCAACTTCAGCACTAAAAGCAAATTCACCAAAATCCCCGTTGGGATTTTGTCTCAGTTTTGAGCAGTCGGGACACAGACCAAAGAACCCCCTCCTGCAAAGCCAGCAGGTACCGTGCAGCAGCTGCAGCACGTGCACAACCTCATCTCAAGCATCCTACCTATCTTCAGTGGGTTGTTTTGCTGAAGAGTCCCAGGTAATTGCAAATCAAATGGGTAAGAATCAACACGGTTTTGTGCCAGGGGAGACTGGAACAGAAATCTGGCCTGCTCTCAGGAATGCTTTCTTGCATGTTACTTGGCCCACAGAACACACTAACACTGTTTGCAGATTATTGCTACTAAAAAGACTCATATCTTTCCAAGATACAAAGATCTTCAGGTATAACACCACCCAAAGTGGAAAAATTCCTTTAAAGCTACAGAGCGAACAGGAGAGATCAGGGTGCACAATCACGAATTCCCTTCTGCTGGAATGAGGACCTCTGGCCAGAGGATAGAGCGGACACCTAGGCACGATGATCTCCGCTCACCCCTTGCAGAAAGATTTGTCGTTATTTCATTTACTCAAGCCTCTGGAGTAACCTTTCCATGGCCTCCCAGGCGTATGTGGGAGGTTTCAGTGTTTAAGAGCATCCAATTTTTAGCTGACGACTTCCAGTAAGAGAACATATTTGTTTGGCATCAAACACGTATGGTTCCCACACTGTCTGCACCCGGTTGACCATTTCAACATATCTGAGAACCAAGGCGCAGTGCTGGCTTTTCACTTAATTAAATACTAATCATGATGAAAAATCCAAACGTGTTTCAAAACATAGGGGACATTCTTTCCCATGGAAAACATGGTTAATCTTCGCAATATCTCCTTTACTAAAATGTATATATTTAAACTAAAGAAAAAAGCAAAGAATAAAGTTATTTTTTAAACTTTAACTGTTCCTCAAGGAAAGCCAGAACCCACAAATGATTATTGCATTCCTCTTATCTCCTTTATTTGGAGGTTAATAGTAACTACAGACAGTTAAACCAAGAATTGCCTAAGTATTTTTCTGACCTTAAAAATGAGAGGACTCCGCTCTTTCCCTCCGTACCTGGAAAGAAGGTGGTTTACCCACGTGTTACTGCAAGGAGTTAACTAAGAGCTTTCTAAATGTTACGCAGGATCAATTACAAGTCAGAGGAATTTATCAGCATAACTCTAAAGGCTGATAACAACTTAAAGAGTCACTGTGGAACAAATTTTGGGTCCAAGAGAATCAGCTTGTATTTGTTAATGATATTTGAAATAGATAATAAATACTAGGAATTTATTTTTATGCAAGCATAAGCCATTTACTTAACTATATAATGACCCCTCTATTCGTTTCATTTTAATTTGCTATGGTCAATCAAAGCTTTAACAATCTCATTATTGCATATTGGTATCCTCCATTTTGGTCAAAAGAAAATGATAAATTTCTGTTTTCACTATAAATTTTTAAACTGCATCTAAAGCAAAACACACCAAGAGGTCTGGAACAAACATAAAGAACTTAAAATAGTTCATAGAATAAATAAGAAAAATATTTTCTAACCACCTGTATATTTTACCACAGCTGAGACTTCAACACTAGACCTAGAAGGGGCAGGCAGATATTTTTTCAAAGGAGTAACGCAGACACATGAAGTTGGATTAAACACTTAGTGATTTGGGGGAAAAGGGACCTATTGCTGAATCAGACCCATAGAAAAGAGCAGAAAATGCACTTCTGGAAACATTTTTAAGAGAACTCCAAAGGCTTTCTGAATACACTGGATAATATTCCTAAATCATTTGTAGCGGTATTAAACATGAAAGAAAACACTGAAAAAGTAGCAGAAAAATGAGCTATTCATTGTAGATTATAGTTTCAGTTTGCTCTTCATTCACCCATAATGTTTCATATTAAGTCAAGGCACTTGCTAAGTATTTATCACAAAAGGAAACAGATTCTCTTACTTATTTTCTCCCCCCAAGAACCAAGTGTTACTCTAAGTAGTCCTAGAAGCAGTAGCAGGATAGCACCAGCTGCACCCTCCTCTAAAGGGAGACACCTAATGACCCTGCTTTGGGGGGAGGAGGAAAAAACAAACAAACAAACCTCAAAAATACCAAGACCTCTTAAGGACTCTGCAGGACCCCAGTGCCTGCAAGGAAGCTGCAGTTGTGTGTTAAACCATCAGGGTTTGGATGCGCGTAGGCTGCACATCTGTCCAGTTGCACAAGGCGACCACGGAAAGGAGAGAGACGCCCGGACACGTACGCTAGCCGTGAACGGGCCCTGAAGGATTTGATGAATGAAACACGCGCAGTGCTGTGAACTTACACTAGATTTCCATTGTTTGGGGAATAAGGCTGACCTTTCGGTTTCCACGCAACTGAGGAAAACAGGAACGGCGAGCGCGTGTGTCACCCCGAGAAGGGCTTGAGTCAGCTATTGCTCAGCACCTTATGGGCTGTCGAGCGCTTGGATACGTGCCTCGGTTTAAGAGTGGTACCCTGCCAAGGAAGGAAAATAAAGTCTCAACTCTTTCTTCCTGAAAATGGGATTAAGGAATTTTAAAAGAAAGGAAAGTTCGTATCATCTTGATACACCACTCAAAAAAACACTAAAAACGAGGAAATTCAGGAAATGTTACTTAGAATAGCACAGACAAATGGACAACAGGCCTAGAGAGAACGAGGTTGTCACATCAGCATATCAGAGACACAACTATTCCAACCTAAATTCAGGAATCAGAACCTAATATAAAACGGGAGATGATGACTGATCTTTATTTCACTCACCAAGATGAAAAAAACCAAAGCATTTTATCATTCTTAAGCTAGTTACTTCACATGCAACAAAGCAATATGGACAGAAGACAGATCCTGCCCCCAAATGCCACAGGCTCTTCCATGTTACATTATTCTTCCTTATGAAGCCAAGAGGATGACTGGAGCACCTTTACGGACACAGTAAGAACAACAGCCAAGTAAATAATAAATCCACCAGAGAACACTTGCAGTTATAGAAGTTACACAGGAAGTTATACAACAAGATGGATGCAAATTTGCACTTCCATCTGGTCTCTGCTGTGTTCTCTATGTATGAGTAAATCAACAGGATTCTTTGTATGCGTGTTTTGGAACAATCATTTTCGTGTTACCTCTCCTCGCAGACCGACAGTTATTGATGTCCAGTGTAATGCAATCATTTCTTCTCTAGCACTTAGCATGACAAACATCGCAGAACAAAGAAAGAAAGAAGAAAGTCTGCCAGACTAGATTTCTAACATAGAGAATGATTTTTCAGAAACATAAATGGACTGTTGACTTTCGGTCTAATTTCTTTTAGATAATCCATGAAAGGTCTGAGGAGAGAAAGCCTGCCAGAAGATAAATCTCACAAGTATTTTTCTTCCTCCAATGTATGCAATAATTCCTGCTTCTTTCCCTCTCCTTTCCCTGAAAAAATTCCCACACTCTTGTTCTTTCCTGCTGGAAGAGGATTAGACATTTTTCCCTGTTAAAAATATTTAGAGAGGAAAAAAGGGTGAGGAATGGAGGGGGGAAGCTAAACAATGGGTATTTGGAAATGATCATTCTGCTGTTCTCATAGTTAAACGCGTTGGCAGATGAAACAGCCTGTTACTCCTGAAAACATCCTCCTGCTCGAGCATCACAGCGGAGATGGGACCACCTTGCTCCCACTTCCTGCTCTTTCCTTTCAGTATGACTAAATCTTCCTCACTTATTGCTCCTTTGGGTTATCACTATAGTATCAAAACACTCGCAGCTGATGGCCAGCCAAGGCACGAGCATTAGGACCGTTATCCCACACTGTGTGAAAGCTGGCAAAGGGCTTCCGAGGCCTCGGGATAAGGCTCGCCAATCCACATGGAAATGGCACTCAACCCATTGCTTTGTCTCATTTCTAAGTTTTCATCTTCATGCTTTCTGCCACACCACCCCTTAAAGCTCATAGCTTTAAGGGTGGACACTCCAAAAAGATCTCAAAGTGCATCTAGCTCTTGCCTGTATGGCTAATTTTCTTCTGTGCATCAGCTTGCATGCCAAAAAATAAGTTTAGAGGTGTTCATATAATTATTATCCTCAGTAGTAAATTATTTTTAAACTTCTGATACCCTTATATGAGAGAGCAGGATCTTAGCCAGAAGCTTCTAAATAGTACAAACATTTGTGCACTTTTACAAGGCAGGTAAAGACCTAAATTATGTTGCTAATTAATTTTATATTTCCTTTGGCTGCCTCAAGAAACTTGGAGCTGTTCAGCATTCATTGAATGGTGTTTTTTTGCCAAGTATTCAGGTATGCTATTAACAGAACAAGCCAAAAGAGCTGAGGTCATGCTTTCTGTAACGCATAGCGGGGCAGGGAGTTGAATTCACGGCAAGTACATACTTACAAAACGAGACAGAAAAGGAGAAAGGACTGCTAAAATACCCAAGACGTTTCAAAACACCTAAAAAGCATTTGCACTAATATTAGTCCAGATTGAAGACAGTAAAGTCTACCATTTAATGGCAGCAAGAAGTAATCTATTCCAAAGTAAAATATTTAAAACAAATTGAGTACAAAATTCTAACTTGACTCTTTTGCAAAAGATGTGAGATGTGGTTTGTGTTGCACGCACACTCTCCAAATAGGTTACCTAGGACTAATTTTTCCATAGCTGAACATGGGACAATAAGCCAAAGATCCGTAGGTATCCACGATGCAGAGGTGTGATGCCCTGGAGAGAGCAGATAGATGAGGTGAGTACAAGAGGGCACTAAACAGGACGCTGCTTCCCAAGCTCGTTTTTACCTGCACAGGCTTCTTTTCTAAAGATCTTGAAGCACGTCTGTGTTCCGAGTTTCCCTGCTCATAAAACTCTTCCTAGTTTGGTTTAAAACCTAAGCGATGTGGACATGTATGCACTTCCCTCTCCATCACCCAGCAAAAGCAACAGTCTCTTATTTGATTTCTGAACACAAGAAAACCAGTCAACAGTTTTGAAAAAAAAAAAAAAAAGTTTTCATTTTAGTCAGTGGTAAAAATTAATTTGTTCAGTTGATATTAGACAGATATTAGGCAGGTGTTTATTAACCATGAGTTATCAAAGACATCAGACTCCTTTTTTCTGTCCCCAAAAGAGCCTTACATCACCAGTCCTCCTTTGCTCATACAGCCCCGTAGCCTTTTGAACTGCAGAAATTTCTTACTCTGAATAGTATCATAACTGAATTACACTGTCCTACTAAAAAAGGCTTCATGTTTTTATGAAATTTTCTTTATTTCTCCTCTAATAGGCTCCTGTTAATGCCTCTTCATTTTAATCAAAGTAAATTTAAAAAAATATATAATTCAAAGTTGTCATTAGGGTGGCTCTAATCTATTTGCCTATTAGCTTATCTAAAATATGTTTATGACCCAAATAAATCACAGATGCACACCAGCTGTAAAGCTTTATATGTTAAGTTACATACTTGTTTATATGACACACCGGCTAGAGTAAGGATTTACTGGGGGCTTTTATTTTTAAAATTCTCCTTCCATAAACAACGGTAGAGCAAGCTTATTTAAATGAAGCAAATACTATTTAGAAGCAGTGGAATCAGATTTTGTTATTTAGCCAAGAACCACTGTGTTTGACATTACGTGAAGTAACAGATCTTTATTTTCGAACGTCAGTTTTTCTGTCAGAATTGCTCTAGTCACAGAAGATTTACTCGTTTCCACCTCTGTTTCACAGGACTCCACACTACAGGAAAAGGTTGTGACTTTTCTCCACTAGAGACATGCAGCTATCTAGGAATCAACTGTCCAGACCCACTCTTTATAAATGCTTATATCCTTACCAAACTGATTCCCCATTTTTCTATCCTGGATCACTCCATAATTCATCTCAGAGAGTCATTGCTCTCCTCTCATCTAATTATATAATTGGTCAGAATAATTTTCACATCCGCTTGTTACCTCACTATACAGATCATCTCTAGCAGTACTAACAGGACTACTCTAGTGGTCTGCACAAGTCTGGAAATCCTGAGAGATGCACATGTAAAGATAACAGTTTTGGTTGTAATTCAACAGTCAGTTCTCCTTACTATGCTGGGAAGTAGCTTAAGACATAATAAAAGCAGGTCCCTGCTTAATTATTTTTAAAAAGGGTTAATTTCTAAGTCACATCCCTTAAACAGAATGCAATCATTTTTCTCAGTCACTATTGCATAATGTTTTCCTAAACACTTCTGCTACATCCTTCAAATCAAAAAAGAAACAAAAGATCCCAGGCACCTGCCTATCCTTCTCTGTTTGAATGTGGAAGTTATTGGTCTGTTTGTTTTTTCAAATTAGGCAGTTGAAGCATTAGAGTCTTATCAGGCAAAAACTTCCGAATCACCGTTTTTAACCGAGATGGATCAATACAGCACTGAAATAGTCTTTAGCTGGTATAATTCCATGCGGTTCAAAGAATTTGTTTTTAATTTAGATAACATTCAGTCCCGACTGTTTTCATCTCTTACTTTTATGAACTAAAAATCTCTCTTAATTGCTGAAGCTGGATGCAGGAATAGGGCTCCATATGTGCCTGGTGTATTCTGCATACTCTGTCTCTAGTCAAGCCTTAAGTGTAGGAGTTCCAGACTTTAAAGGAGAGGGCCAATATTAACAAGATGCAATCCAACTACACATGTTCAGAGACATGAATAACCATCTGAGACAAATGGCCTCAAAGTTACATGCTTACGGGAAAAAGTAAAGTTGTATATTAAAACATACAAAATCGTGCTTTATGGTCCCCGAAGAAATGGATATAAATGTGCAAGTGCACAGAACATTTGCATCGTTCTGCTGCCCATGATCTGTTACACTGCAATGCAAGTCTGGGCTTGAGGCAACTATGTTCTTGTGCCAAAATCGTATGGAATGCGCAGAAAGGTCAGACTAGGAATTTATGTGTTTCACAGTTATTTTGGAATTACGGGAAAGAGACCTTGGCTCCTCCTGGCATCGCACAGGTGTAGTTAACTAAGATCATTCTGTGGGTTAGACTTTTTTCAATCAAAATTCCACTTTATCAGAAGCGGCGAGCCTGTCTGCATAGTTATTAGAACTTCAAAGATGACTCAATCTGGGAAAAGAAACTAAGGAATCACTTTTAAAAATCATTTTTAGACTGTTTTTCCATCAGTAGTCTAGACTTGATGTTAGAGGCACACAACTGTGCGTCACAGATCATTAATTGAAAGAAAGATAATTCACAATAAAATATTTCAGTCTATGTATGTGGAAAAACTATAGCTTTGTGGGGATATGACTTACTCATTTTTCATGCTCTTCAGTGGAACAAAACCAGTCAAGCAATCATCACAGGAAGCGTCGCTTTATCTGTATGAGCAAAGAGTTTCAGATGCTAAATGAAAGCACTGGTTCACTGGCAGCTCTATCCATAAGCAAATCTGAACTCCCAAACTTTGGAAGTGCGTGTTATTATCATTATTGCAAACTGACAGTATCCTCTGACGTTAGCAACATATCTGGAAACAATTAGAATATTTGCTTCTTTAAATAAAACTCGTGAACCACAAGGAATAGGAACAAGCATCAAGTGAATGCTGAGAATTGCAAGAAGAGGTGCAAAGAAGATGAGACCTGGAAGTGTCACCATCATGAAGGAAGAGTATTGCCAATGGGTGCGAAGTGTAAGGAAAGTCGGCTCAGCACGGCCACGTGTAGTTGTTTTAATTAACAGATTAGACTTACCGGCAGATTTAAAGGGCTGCTAGAGCCATAGCATTCAGCAAAGCAATGAAAAAAACCAAAAACATGTTGTTCTGGAAAAGGGGGCTTAATCTTGTCTGAGATTTAACGAACAGGAAGAACTAGGGGCTCCACTTCTAATGAGCTGTTACGAGTGGAAGATGACCCACCCGCGGAGCAGAGGGCGAGACCTCCCCACACATGCTGATATACCACCTGGGGACTATATAGCACAGGTCCACACATCAGAGCAGCTATTCGATATATGCGGCACTTGTCGGGAAAGGGGCAGGAAGGCAAAGCGAGAGACTGCACAAGAGGAAGCGAAAGAGATACCTGTGGTGGCACCAACACTCAGTAGGGAAGAGAGGAGGAATTGGAAGAAGCAGCCACCAGTGCAAGTCCCAGAGAGGAGCATTAAGCTGATTCTGAACAGCTCTGAGGACTGCACAGGACTGAAGGAGGGGAAACCCCACACTAGGCAAGTGAGGAATCACCAGAGAGCAACAGGATGAGGCAGGATCTAGGTAAGATTAGGATCTAGGCAAGAGTAGGCCAGAACCCCAGGCTCTCGCACAAGACGTCCCTGGGAGCAGGAGTGCAGTAGAGCAAGGTAGGTCCCCGTTACTCCATTTCAGTTTTTGCTCTCAATATAGTGTCTATGAAGGATCTTGCATTCTTACTGCTTCTTGGGAATTAAACACAATCAGTTAAGAGTAAGCAGTTATAAATGGTAATTCGATTAAGAAAAAAGAAGAGCATCCCAGAAGCTCCTCCACTGTCCTCGGCTTTTCTCAGTAAAATAAATTGTATTGCAAGGAAACTAAAGCCTCAAAAGTGAGGAAATCCAGCCTGAATAACACATCAGTCCAGAGCTCTTTGATGGTGTCATGTTGATCTCAACACAATAAATTGCTTTACATCCCCACCATTCTGCAATATCGACCAGTTATTCTCTCACCACAATTGTATTTCCACTGCAAATCATTTCAATTCTGACATCTTCACCGAGGACTACATAACACGTGACCTTACCTAACTTAAATGTGGTATTAATTTTAACAAGAAAAAAAGCAATTTATGAAATTCAGGAGCTTAAGGTAACTGGAGGGATAGAGGGTTGCCTCAGGGGGTGGCATATGGATTTAATTTCCCCTACATTTTTCACCAAATTCTAAGAACTACAGTAATGTTTTTGCTATAGGGTGGCACAAATCATGACTCCAAATCTTGCCTAGAATGATGAGTCTGAATGACAACTGCCTCCTTCCTACACAACTGATTGCTCCCATGTGGACGTAGCAGGACTGGGAATACCTCTCTGGAAGAGGGCTGGCGCTAGCAGACCGAGTCTGCACGAGCAAACCTGGAAACCACCAGCCCAGGAACTAATTTAGTGGTTTCCTTCTTTCCTTCCTCCTTTCTTACGAACCACGTTCCCAGGAATAGTGACCACAGTCTTTAGGTATGAACTATATTTGCTTTCTCACATTCAAAGCAGACAAAGACATTTTTCTTGAGAGTTCACTGCAGTCAGTAGAACACCAGAGAGCAGCCAAGGTGGCTGCACACTGCAGAGCTTAGGCTTAAGAAACCATCACAAGGAGGTTTTTCTCCTATTGCATTTTCTAACTATCTAATCCCACCTGCTAAGGCTAGCAGCGAGGCATCCTTGGGTCTCCTCCTATCCACCACTGATCTGCTGGTGTTTTATCTGGACTTCAGCTAAAAACTACCTAAGAAAGAGACGACAAAAACGCTCTGTGAAATCAAAGCCTCTGGCACCTTGACCACTGCCCAACAACAAAACTAATGCACATAAAAATGAAAAATATCAACTATGAAATTCAGAACTTAAATGGAAACTTAATCAGTGTATAGGTATGTTATTACTATACTCTGTTTTACAAGTGATCTGTTTTTGTCCTCTGACTCTTCATGTTTTCAGCGTGCGTCCCATCATTTTTAAGCGCATACAATTTTTAGAGGACAAAGACTCAAAGACTAGGAAAAAGGTCACAGAATGTCTTCTGACCTCAGTGGATCGTTGCTCTAATTACTGATATCAGATCAGCAGTTTTACTCCTGGATTGTTCTTTGCTCTGTGACTGACCTCATACTTTACGTATGCAGGACAGTTGATTAATCAGAAAACTTTCAGAGGTGTTAGGAAATCACAGCTTTCCAGAACTCAAGCACTTAAAAATGTGCCCAAAATATCACAAGATTGATTTAACAATCATATATTTATACAGTGAATTTAAAAAACACCGTTTTTTTCCCTTGCATTTTGACTTTTGAGGGACATGTTTTCTCTAAGATGATAAGAACTAGGAGCTCATTTCTCATTTCTCTTTGACAGTGAAAACTAACATTTGCCATTGGACTTTCAATTGACTCCACCTTAAAAAGAAAAGCAACACATAATAAATTATAAAGCTCCAATAAACAAAAAACAGCAGAAAAGTTCATTCGCAATTGCAAAATGAGCTGTGGAGTACCCACCTGCCCCAAAAATCCAGCATCACAACAAAGCCAAAACATGCACATTTTCCTACTGAAACAGTGCCCAAACCTCTCCTTTAATTCAAGATCTAGCAAAACCCTCACACAAAACATCACCAGACACAGCAACACAAAAGCCTTGCAGAAGGAAGGACTCCTTACACATCATCTCTCCCCTGTGCCCACCAAACAAACCCAAACAAGTGCAGGAAATGCATCCTGCTGGACTAGTAAAGAGCTCAGAGCCAAAATCCAGCCCATTAGGTAACCTCATTATCCAGAGCCTAGTGCCAAAGGCAAAACAGGTGCAAGGATACCAAAGCAAGAGGCAAGCACAGCCTGTTAATAGAAATCCGCAATTTTAAGGGCATTAAAATATTTCCAAATGTTCAGAGAAAAGCCTCACGGTGGAGCAGAGCTTTATTAGTTGGAAAGTACAAGAAAAATGTGAATTGTTGGGAAGGTACATTGTGCTTGAGAGAGCTTGTTTTTCCTCCTTTTTTGGCTCCAACTTAGCAGTCCAAGCGACTTAAGGGCTTGGGTTTTGTTTTGTTCCCTGCGGTAAGGGACACGAAGGTACGCCGAGCTCTCTTTCAGTGCCATATCAAGGAGAATGTTGTTTCAGGGGACTGGGACATCATTGACTTCTTTAGAGCTTCACTAAACTGGAAGCTCCACACGAAGCAATGGAAGAACTGAGTGGCCAAAGACAACTCCAGGAAGCCAGGGGCATCACACAGCTGCAGAGGCCAAGTGGGAAGCAAACTCCTCCTTTGTGCAACAGCTACGTTCAGATTCTGGAATGAGTGTTTGGTGCATTGAAATCCTGGGGCAATAAAATAAAGACCTGCCTTTTCGTAGATGTCCACAAGGTCCACTCCTGCAGTACCCCTTTGATTCTCACAGAATCACGGAATGGTTGAGGTTGGAAGAAACTTCTAGACATCATCTAACTCCAACTCGCCTTCTCTGATCCATTTTCTCAGCATTCAGCTGATTTTTTTTTTCTTGCATTTCCCCAGCTTGTATGTTTGAATTACGCACTGCCTTTCCATTTATTACAAGGTACCTAACACCTTAATGTTGCTCTTGATGCTTTAGGATTGAGTACCTTGGAGTTTTACTCTTTGTTATTAATATCCACTTGCAGGAAAGAGACCAGAAATTCCAGAAATTTCACATAAAAAGTTTCTTATTTCACTTATATTCAAAATATAACTTATTTTTCACAAAATCCACTTCTGCAGACTACCCGCAGACACAGACAGAACTCATACTGCGGTAATAAAGATGGCATGTGTCGTCATCTTATAAATTTTAAACTAAAAAAGACACCTCCCCAAACCTCATGAAATTATGTAAAAATTACTTTAAAAAAGTATTGCAAAACAAAAAGTGTGACATGGTGCAACTAGGAATTCCAGGAGAAGAATTCCTGATATTTCAGATATTCTACTGTTTAGGACAGTGAGGTGTGATGGAGCATTCTGTAGGAAGGGCTCTTCTTTGGGTTTTGAATTCATTCCCTCTTGTCTCAGAACCAGACCCATTTCCCTCTAACACCTATTACTCAGTGTAGATACACCTGCCTCTGCAGGCAAATGAGGGCAGCAAAACCCTTAAACAAAGCTGTTTCCTTCACCATGACCACATACTTTTATGATGCACAAAGAGGTGAGAAAGCATCCTACTCGAGAGAAAAATCAGCATGTGCAATGAGACTGGCAGTAGATGTGTTGCAGGAGTGCACGTATGTAAACGCAGCACTGCATCAAATCAAACTCAAGTTATTAGGATCTGCAAGAACCACAAACCTCTCTAAGAATTGATTCCCACCACTTCTATACGGCAAGGTCAGCCACGAGGTCAGTCTACAGCAGTCTCTGTTAACTGATAGGCAAGGAAAAAAAACAGGAATGGAACAAGAGACCAAGTGTGTGAGTGACTAACCCTGCGCCAACAACAGTTCTTAGCACAACAGCTGATATTTATGCTCAGGCCTCAAAGTCTCAATCTTTCCAGCGCTCTCTTTCCAGAGGATCACAAGCTCCTGAATCACAAAAGCACAGCAGGCCGTGTGGTCCCGGCATCCCTGCAATCTGAGCAACCACTGCAGATGTGGCAGGCACCAGGCGGGACGGATACTCCGATATTCCCCCGTGCTACAGTAACGTAGAATATGTCTCATCATGCAGACTCCTAGACTGAACCTGGAGGCTCTGAGGCAGAAACTCTTAACCACTCACTTGCTCTCTCTCATGTGCACATATGTGCTTTTCCAACAGAGCCAGTGCTCTCCAAAAATCACAGAAAACTGTTTCACTTCTCTGGCAAAATTCCACATTATTTCATTTGCTTGGCTTATTGGTCACTCTTCCGCTGGATCCTAAATGGACTCAAACTGCCCTTCCTATCATCTGGAGCACCAGCCTAGCGCACAACCCAGCAGATTACCTGCTAGCTCTCCTCAGGACTATGGGTTCGTGGTTTAATTGGAAAGTTCTGATGAAGGAAGCCTCATGCCTGACCTCAGCTATGTCACTCCTCCCCATGGCTCGGTTGCTGGGGATTGTTTACTGAAACAATTTCGGAGCGCATTTTCCACATTCTTTCCTTGCCTGTGAGGAACATGAAAAACAGGTTGGAAGTTTCATTATTGATTTATAAATACATAAATTGACTGGTGGAAAAGGCTGTACTTTTGTGCAAGTGAGTGCCTCTTCAGCTTTGCTGGTTCTCACTACTAACACTGATTCTCATCCACATATTTCTTATCCAATAGAAACCTTGTGCCAGGAAGGAACGCTCTTTTATGTTTGATTCCTTATTAGGGATCTCCCCATGTGACCATTCCACAAGGTATGTCTGCTACAACAGGCAGTCAATACAATTTATTTTACCCTTTAAAATTTCCTACACTTTTTCCATCCTTCCTGGACCAGCCTGCTCTGGCACAAACTCCTACATCACTGTTTCCACATGGACCCAATTTTCTTCAATAATCTGCCTAGAAGCTTTTGTTGAAGCACCACTTTTGAAGATTGCCTATGCACGACTCAGAAAAGCCTCCCTTCACTCCCCTTTCAGCTGGTGCGGGATTTACAGGCCTCAGAGTTATCACCCACCTACTTGAGATCACTCCTCTGACTAAAACTTTGTGCCTGCCCAGGGCAGTAAGGAATGCAGAGGAACGCCAACCACAGTGTCACGACGTCCCTCAAGCAAATCCTGCCACATTTCCAGTGATGTTAGTCTTTATTCCAGTGCTCTGCCGAACAGCAACTTCAGAAGCAGTAAAATCAGGACATAAAAACAAATGTGAGACAAAATGCAGGCACTGCTCTTGATTGAGAAAAGAAAATCAATCCTCTGCACCTCAAATTTCTCAAATGGACTTAGCATAGTAAATAACCAGCTCTCATTACAGTACTGCACTAAGAGTAGAGAGACTGCAGGGGATTAAATGAGAACTTTGCAAGAGATCATCACAAGACAGCACAGCCAACAGTGTCATAAAAGCAAGACAGACCTCATTGCTCTTGACCAGCAAGCCACATGCTCAGCAGTGTGAAAAAAAAAAAAAAAACTGTCTGAAGCCCAGAGGGTTTTTTTTTTTAAACAAGAAAACTCTATCGAAAGAGAAAGCACAAAGGAAATGACAGATGATAAACAAAGTCACTTTAAGTAACTCCTGGCAGTGCATCTTCCCATTCACACAGCCACTTCTCTGAGGTGGCTCTGAGGACAAAGTTCAGGCTTTCAGGACCTACGGTGGTGGCCTGCTCAGGTCAGCCTTAACGTCAGCAGTTCTTCAAACAAGTCCTTCTCCTAAAGTCTCATCCCTTCCACAACAACCTTAGCTTTCTGTTATCTCCTCTTAAATAGTCCTTGCTCAGCACTCCCTTTCACTCCTTCCCCCACACAAATCTCCAACCATCTCCATCTCCTACCCACACTGCTTTCCTGTATGGGGCTGGGTAAGGGGCGGCATGTGCTATACTCACTTATACTTACACACTTATACACCCCTTGACCAAGTAGTAATTGTGAGCCACCTCCTTGGCCACATGATGCCTTAGGTAAACCTATTGGTAAAGGCTGAATTTTACCCACACGTCTTTTACCAAGAGCACTAATTAACACATCTTTCCAATGTTCCTCTTTTCCACAAAACTTATAAAAACTTCATTCCTTTGTGACCACAAGCTGGAAAAGAACCTACAGTATCATGCTGTCACACAAGAAAAGGTAAATATAACGTTTCAGTAGTTCTCATGTAACAAAGTTCAGAAGAGATGGGTCTACTGCAAAAAATACCCAGAAAAATAATTAGAAATCTTGAGCAAACACTGGAAGAACTGGGGCTGTTTAATCCAGAGAAAGAAAAGGAAATGAGGAGAGGGAGGATACCTACCTTCAAATGGCGCATAAGGCTGCTGCAAAAAGGCTGAGCCCTTGCTCACCAGAATGAGAAGAAAAGAGTCTGAATTTCATCACAAACTATTCAGAATAGACATACAAAATATCATCCAGCAGCTCTGACTTAAGTAAGTTGCCGGTAGAAGGTTGAGACACGGTCACAGGGGCTTCCAAGAACAGGTGAGTCAAATGTGTGGGAAGCAAAGCAGGTGCAGGTGATTCTACTGAGTTGGGACAGGCTAATGGAAAGCCTCAGGGCCCCTTCTAGCCTTATTTGATGAAGTTCAATATACATTAAGGGAACAGTATACACAGAAAGCCAAAGCATAAAGCCTGATCCCAAATTAAAACACAATTTAAAAAAGGGAAAGACATTTAATTTTAAATAGATCTTGAAAATAAGTTTGATTCATGTTAGTATTTTTCTTCAAAACTGTTTACCCATCATTAATTCCCTATCTACCCAAAGTCACTGAGTAACAGCCAGGGTTTTCTCTTGTTACTAATTCTGTGCTTTCCTTCCCCAGTTGATTAAAATCATTTAATGAATCAGTTTCCCTTTAAGAGTTGGAAGGCCCTGCCAACTTAGCCAACATTTAGCATTTCCAAAGAAGTTTCTTGCTCATCGCGGTAAGGAACAAAATATTTAAAAACCCCAAACTTCAAAATCCCAGATGGTCTTGAAGTCCTATTTAAATAAACCGAGCAAGTTTACAGTCAACGCTGCCCAAGAAAACCTTATAATGGAGACTGAAAACTATAAATGTTCTCAGTTTATTAAAAAATGATTTGACACCAGCACAGACTATTTCAAATTTTTTCCTCCCATTGCAGAGCTAGACACACTTCTCAAAATATTTGCTTTCAATAAAGTGACAGCAGCCCTTCAAGAAGTGTTATGTAAGAGCCAGGCGTTTGATTTTCCCTATATACTTCATGTTATATTGTCTGTTGAATAAAATGCTTGAAAAACATTAATGCAATATAGAATTTCAGACTCTTAATCATTTTGACAGGTTTTCTGCAACTCTTCAGAGCAGTACTTGAGCCAAAGGCGCGTGCAGGAATAGATGCAGGCCCTGGGGGAAGGGACGACATGGGCCAGAAAGGTCTCCCTTCAAAAACACACGCAGTCATTAGATGAGAAAAATGCCTGGAAATCTGGCATGAAGACGAGGGTTTAAATGAAGACTGCCCGAGGAGGCAGTCCCGACCGGCGCTCTTCCCAGTTCCGTAGATATCTTGTGACTGTGTCCAAGTATTACACACCAGGTAAAACATCCCTCAGCGGGAAGCAGCACTGGAGATGGAGCTTTCCATACTGATGCACACAAGTATACAGATGCACACAAATGACAACAAAGCAAAAGCTAGAAACCTGTGTGCTGAGTTTTTAAGATGTTCATAAGCCCAAATTCACCTTTACCAAATAGCCAGAGCTTCACATCAGCTTTCTCCTCAATGCCTGAACCCCTTTTTTTTCAGTGTATGTGAATTTATCCTGCTATACAGTCCAAATTTCAGACCTGTGCCTAAATTAAGGCCTTGACCTTGCATCTTAGCAGTCTCAAAGGACTATTTATCCTTTAGATCATAGAATCACAGAATGCCTGAGGTTGGAAGGGACCTCTAGAGGTCATCTAGTCCAACCCCCCTGCACACGCAGGG
>JAWLRI010000229.1:4936273-4990873 GCA_034781795.1 Crypturellus tataupa
ATCCTCCTCACTGCCTCCCTTGAGGTACTTACAGACACTGATCAGGTTCCCTCTCAGCCTTCTCTTCTCCAGGCTGAACAGACCCAGCTCCCTCAGCCTCTCAAGAGGCCACTCTCAGGGTAGCCACTTTAAATACCCACATGCCACTTTATGTTCTCACAGCTGAAAACCAAATTCACAGCTCAAACACAGCAACGGACTTGAGGTACACTCTGTGTTCCAAGCCACCAATAGTCAAGAAATACTTCTGAACCAGAACACCACAGCCTTCCCTCACACTACCAAAAACTCTCTTTTTGCCTTGAAGCCTTTGGGATCCATTGTCTCCCATGATACAAGAGTAGCTAATTATAATATCTATAAATAAATACATTTTATTTATTTACCTCTCATACAAGAATTAATTATAATTTAAACACAGAAGCATCTCTGTAGCTATGCAAAGTCCTTTATGAACCTTATTTTCGACATAATTCTTCTGCAAAAAGAAAGAACAAAAGAGCCATGAGTAAAAGAACCTCATGCTATGCTTTTCAAAACATTACAGTTCACAAAATAAACTTAAGGTCTAAGCACACGCTTTGGGAAGACACACATCGCCAGGATCTGCTAACCCCACAATGAGACAGAGACAACTCCCTAACAAACTTGCTGGAGTTAACTACCTACCTCTGTCTATTTTTCTTTCAATTACCATCATCAAAACGAACCGTTGGCAGGATTTCACCAAGCAAAGGCTACAGGGCTGGGCCTCAGGAGGAGCTGCTCTGCCCATTTCCACAGCTGCAGCTGACGAGCAAAGGAAGGTCGAGCGATTAACCCGGGTCAGCGTGTGAGTCAGAGCTGCACGACTGCAGACACCAGCGCTGCTGCCCTCAACCCTTCTCCTCCCGCTACCCCACACGCAAGGGTCTGACTGGGGCACAGGAACAATCTGGCTCTCTCCAAGCTGGGCTGTACACGGTATTTTGAGGGAGCAGAACGGACATCATTTAAACCACAAGGAGAAATAGTCACTGTAAATTAGCTGCATTATACAAAGTCAAAACAGAAGCAGACGGTATGTGCATATCGCGCATACAGCACACGTGGCTACTACCCTATAGCTAGGGAGAGGAAGGCAGCATTAGCTAAAGGCTGCTTCCTCTGTGCAGACCGCGGCAGCTCCCGAAGAAGATTTGGATATCTTATTCTCTTAGGCACAGGTTAGGTTCTAACTACAGTGTTAGCTGCAGCACCCCTCGAGCCACAGCAGCTGGCTGTGCTCAGATTAGCTGCATATTAGCGTAACGGAGAAGGAGCTGCGAAGGTTTCACCCACCAGACCATCAACAGACCTGCGCTGCTCTGCAGCTGGTAACCACAACCCCAGACTGAACTTCTCTCCACGAGGTCCCTGTGGGACTCACAAGGCTCACAGTGCTCTAAATCCAAAGCCACATGAAAAAGTTCTGCTCGTAACCCCGTTCTGTACATGTGAGAGGTTTTGACAGTCCTGGAGCTGTGGTTCTGTGCCAGGCCTGCAAGCACTTTTCTGAAACAAGACTCCAAGCCACCCGGGTCTCACCCACTGATGGTACTAATGTCATTAATCAGTCACCACTGACACGCTAGACTTCCTCCACGAAAATGAGACTCACTGATTCACTGGCCAGACCCTTCAACTGGTGTCACTGGGTGGTGGCGTTTGTCAGGTAGCAACACGGGGCAGGACATGGTTTCACAGCAAACTCGCTGCATTCCTCAGTGAATAGCAAGGGATTGTGTGCAAGAGATTGTGCACAGATGGGAACGATATCCACTGCCTGAAAGAATATCTCATTAATCCTATGTCAGTGCTTAATTTTCTTTTCCTCCAAGGACATGACAGGTACAGCTAAGAATACAGTATACCCACAGACACAAACACAGGATTTCTAGGTTTTCTTAATGGCTATAAAAGAAAATATTTTTAAAAGGTATTAATCACACACCATTTTATGTCACTACTGTTCCTTGAGTTTGATATTGGGGATGAAGGAAGACAGAAATAAAATGAAAACAATTACAAAGCATCAGCAGATAACTTCTAAGTTAGAAGTTTACACTCAATAGCGAGACAGGACTTAAACAAAACCAGCTTTCTGCGCATAGACTGACCCTGTATTTTTAATCCATCTCCCTAGCTACTTGACACATTAAGCACTGCCTCGGAGACAGATGAGACACTCCGAATGTCTCTAAATTTTGGCCTAGTCTAAGCAGAGAAGCAAAAAAGAGTCAGATGCCAAAATAACGAGCAGATTTACCTGCAGTCACCCCAAGGGTACATGCCGCTGTTTCATTTCCTTTCCCTCTCAGATGGGTCGTCTCTCCAAGGTGGTACTTTCCAAAATGACATCAACTTCATTTCTGCTGCTGCTTCACGCAATAGTATTTCCAGAGGACTCAGATCCAGACGTACAAAACACACGGACAGCTAAAGGTGCACAAAACAAAGCAGAAATAATCGTATCCATATAGCACCTTTTATCCTGAGCTCCTAATTAATGGAATTTGCTTTTAAGGACAGTTCTTCTACTCAGTCATGGAAAGAGTAACAGAACAACAATGAAAATGAAGATAGCAAACTGCATGGGTCTTATTTACAAGTCATCTGTCCCCATTTCTTTACTGGGTTTGGTCTCCTGCACCAGATGAAACCGCCTCCAACTGGCAAGTAGTTTGAATTCTGAGTTCCCATATGTTCAAGACATTGGGAACACAGCTGTCCCTGGGGTTTTTAAAACTCACACCGCACGTGGAGTGCACAACCACATCTCCAAGTCACTGGTTGTGCAGAGCTCCCAGCTGTCCCCACACTAGGGGTGCTGCGAGGAGGACCAGAACAGTCGTACAGCGAGGTCTGCTTTGCTGCCACAGAAACATGACCGTCCCCAGCGAGCCCTGGAGGAAAGGGGCAATCCTGGCTACTGATCTTGTTCCCCTCTACCAGAACATGTGCGGCAAGCTCTTAGTTCTGTATTTAGTGCTTGCATTAGGAAGGTCCTAAAATCAGCTGCTTGGATGCAGTGGCAGAAAGGTGTACACTCATAAGAGCGTTATTTCATGGAAGAAAAAACAAAGGGTTTTCTACAAACTGTACAAAAGGAGAGATTTTGTTTGACCTTGTGTTAGAGGCAGGATGAGCCCAATTCAATTGTTCCTGAGAGTACCTTGGGCACGAGAGGACACCTGCACCTCTCTGCTGTAACTCGCCGGGACACACGGAGGGAGGCTGGGACGGCTGCGCTCCCCATGGCCTAGGAAACACCCTCTGCAGCTGGGAAACCCACAGGGGCTCCCAGTGGGTAAGGAAAACAGATGGCAAACAGAAGCAAATGGTTAAAACATTCCCTCCACTGCCGCACATGTGAAATTCCTGATTCCAATGGGCTGCAATAAACCTAGGAGTGTCAGTGCACATATAATGTGTTGAAGAATTTTTCTTCAGAAGGAAATAAATCTGATTTTTATCTCAGCTGGCAGTAAACAGGGTCAAATATTTAACTGTTTCTGCAGCAACTTCTCGATTGTTTTCCATTTTTTGCTTTTCCCTTAATGCCAGCTAGGCCAGAGCGCAGCACACATGCAGATCGTGAAGGTGCGAACGAGGACAAAGAGGGTCCCATTACCAGCAAAAACTGTCAAATGAGAAAAGTAGGTGTTTATTGTAAAGAGCTAACGGTGGTGCCAGATAGAGGAACTTCGCTTCACCAACCCTGGATTTATTGTGCGTGACTTAGTAAGTGATTTATATGGATTACGCCACATTTTCCCTTTTTGTAGTTTGTCCTGATAATCAGAAAATCTTTTTGTAATTTACATTAATAGCTCCGTGACACTGTGGAAAATATTAAGAGAGACCTTCATATTTTTGGCACCTCCTACTGCTGAGGACTGCACACAATCAACGCTCTTTTGAGCGGTTCCAAAGGGTTTGGCAAGAATTGGAGGTACACCCAAAGTGTCATGAAAGACCCGGTGCTGAAGGCTCAGAAGAGCCGGTCAGCAAGTGTCCAGGTCAAGAGTTTTCTTAGGCGCAAGGCCCCAGCCTCGCCTTTGTCGGCAAGTTAAACCATGACACACGAGTCATTTCCATTATCCCAAACTAGTAGATTAAATAAAATATGTTTTACATTAGAAGGAAAGTTGTTTTCACAGTTGGAGAACAGCTTCAGGCCACAAAAGGTTGTCACCTCAGGAGATGTCCGAAGGACTCACGACGAGCTGGGGAGTTTTCCGCACGTGTTGCTGCTGCAACAGCAGAAGCAAAGTGCAGTGCAGCGATCTGGCATAGAAATGGGAAAACCCCGAGTTTTGGATCACAACGACTGTTCTGACCTCGGGCAAAAGTTCCTTCATTTTCTGATTTCCATTTTCTTATCAATAAAAAAAAAAGTCCCACCTCACAGTAGAGTGACTGAATGGGAAAAAAAAATGCATGTTTGCAAACGCAAAGAACGTCACCCTCAGAGAAGTCACGAGGAGGCACCACGTACGGTTAGCAGTGGTCTGTAACATACTTGCGGCTTAACTAGTGAAAACCGATCTATCATAAAATTGCTATTAAGACTGGTATGTTGGAAGGAAAAAAAATAAAAAAGAAATTGAAAAGATATTAATAGAAGCTGGATGATATTCATGCAGTCTACATGCCAATTTTTAAAGTGGTGCCTAATAAGTACCGATCCGAAAAACAGCATAAAATGTATGATGAAGTGTATGGTGGTTAAGAAAGGGAACTGTGCGAAGTTCAGTTCGAACTATAGCCCCAAATTCCAGCTGAACTAGGGTGAACTTTTTCCAGAACTGCCCAACTGGATTATCTGGCTTTGTCACTTCAATATTTTAACATTTATGAAATGACAGTATGAAAATATTCCAAGGAAAATTAATGCGTCTGCCATTCGCAGAAGAAGGTATTTTCAAAGAAGCCCTGCGAGAGCTTTTTCAAAGACAATCCGTCCAATTTTCACAAGTGAAAGTTTTGAAATTTGGGGGATTTACTCAGCATGAATCACACCTCAAGCATGAGACTTTTGAGGCTCTGACATAAGCTATTAATATCAGACAAAATCTGAAACGCGTCTTCCAGGGCAGTTACCATTTTAAGGTAAATATCTGCCTTTTCTTCCACCTCCGTTGTACCGCCTTTTTCAGCTTTGGGGAAATCTTAATGAAAACTGGATCTGTGTCAGTCTTGGGCACGAAGCATTGCTACCACACGTACCTACCACTGGATCATGTATTTGCCGCTGTTTAACAAATTCTAAACATTCATTTTGCTCCCTCTTTTTTATTAGTGCAAGAGAATGTAAAGATTACAATTCGAGTGCCAGGGCTGTTCACATGATGCAAAGAAGAAGAGGTGGAACTTGGCCCAAAGACTTGCTGTCACTAGTGTATTAGGCCTTTGGGCTATATGAAGCCAACAACTAAACTTTTTGATTTGGGAACACAAAGAAAATCTAAGTTTTCATTGTTAAGCCACAGCCAAATCTCCTTCCAAAGATATGCAAGACATAGGTCTTATCCAAGGGCCAGAAATCAACTGGAGCAGATAGCTGAAGGGCACCTATATTTTCCCTACGTAAGTATTCTTTTCTTTTCTTTTTTTTTTAACATGCAATGAATCATCCTAAAAAAAAGCGCCTTCCAGAAACTTGGAGTTTGCACGGAGTTTGGATGATGTGAGATTAGAACATACTGGAATGACAGCAGCAAAACTGACTTTTACAGACCGTCCCAGAGAAAACAAATCCCTTAAACACCGATCCTTAGTATCTTAGAGAAGGATTTCTTTGCTGTGTATTGTACATTAAGCAGATAAAATCACGTAAAAGAATAAGTCTCTTCATTTAAAAGCAAATCCTCAGGCATTAGCTCCCCCATAGAGGGTAACAGCGATGAGATCTGTTAAGTGAGTACAGCAAAGAAAATATATGATGAAATAGCACCAAATCAGGCCCTGGATCAGGTACCGAATTTTCGTAGGTCCTCACTGTTCCACATTTTTGAGATTCAGCTAAAATGTCATTACTTTTGAACAGGATTTACTTCCAAATTTTTGCAACTGTTAAGATGCCGGCTAACAGTAACATCTGGGCCAGACCGGCTCCAGAACCCACCCTAGCCTGAGCTAATTTGGTATTTTATCATATTAATTCCAATCTCGGCAGTGACAATAAATAAATATTGTCCACATGCTGCACAAGAAGAACGAAGGAAAGGCAGAAATTTATCTGTTAAATAAAATGCCAGTGATTAATAAATCACATGTTTATATCTCTTTGGGGAAATACTTCTAATACAAAGCTATTCCAGCCACAGCATTCCAGGCCAAATCAAATATTCATATGAAAAGGGAGAGATAAATTCTGCCAGTTCCAATGTCCAAAAAAGCTTTAAAAATTGGAAAAATGAAAGCGTTTGCCCTCTTTCCATGAAAACCCAGAGCGCTGGGCACCAGGAAACACAATGTTCCTACCCATCTCCAGTAACAGACATGAATAATAATAATTTCAGAGTTTTGAGAAGTAATTTGACACATTCCACCGTATGAAAAAATTAGGCCTTTCTTTTGAAGCTTTACAGACTTCCATAAAAGAAAACTGCATTTTATAAAAATGGGATGTTTTCTTTCCCCTACTGTCCAACTGCAGATAAGATGCTTCTCCTGCAGTCGCAGATTTGGATGGGCTGTCAGAACCACAACAGAAGTCCAAAGCAAGGGGATTCTTTTTTATAAACTTGGGTAGCACTTTCCCTTACTTGATGGCTAACAGCTCGCCTGTCAAGATGAGCAGCTTGCAGAGGTGCAGGCAGCTCCAGGAGGAGGAAAAGCAAGAGCTGCAGGAACACTTTAAACAAAGCCAAACACTAGTGGAAACAATATAGACTTTTTTTCCAACAAAACAAAAGAGAGACACGAGGAAAACTTTGGAAAATACAGTCACTTAGAGTCCATTGGGTATTTAAACACAGCAAACTAAAAAGGCAACACTTAAAAAGAACAAGCAACTGAAAAAAGACAGAAATACCAGCCACTATTTTTGGTTCTATTTCTCGACCACCTTACAAACAACAAACTCCGAGCAGCTACTTCCAGACAACTACTATCAAAACCCCAGAATTCTACTTTTAGGCAATGATGGTTATCTCTGAGCCCATCATTTTATCTGCGAGGGGAGCATTATCTTTTCCCCGTATGCATCATGTTGTACAGCACTGGTTTACTGAATTTCATCAGTTGTTTTATTGTCCCCACAGTTTCATAAGGTCTCACATCTGTACAATCCTATACACCATTCCATAGGCTTGAAATTTTATGAACCAGGCTTCTCTGAGTAACATTAAGTGTATTTTTAGAAAGATATTACCATGAATTATTCCAGAGGAATTGAAGATTATCTCAGGAAGATATTCAATTCTGTTTGCCACTAGGAGAATACAGTATGATAAGAACTTCCAAGGGTTTTCATCTTTTAATGTGACTTGCATCCTGGTGATAGTTTTAAGGTGCAGTCTGTAACCCAGGGAGGAGTCTATCATTGTGGCTGCAAAACTCTACGTTCAGGTTTAGCTTGGTAATAAATTCTGGAGCTAAAGAAAAAATAGGCCCTCCAGTTGCTGTAAGCTCAGGTGCCGATGGTCACGTGAAGCACTGATATCCTTTTTACAGAATATGACATAAAAAACACTGGTCTGTGTCAGTGTGTCAGGAATCAGTGATTTGACATATAATTCATGCCAAACTGCCTGCAAGTCCCCCTAGGCTGGGCTGTGGGAAGATCATTTTCCACAAAAATGCAACTGGATTTTCTGATCTGGCTGCATCTCTCCTTCGCTTACCCATCCCTTCACAAGCTCCTGCAGGCATCTCCCATCTCACACATGGGATTCAGAGCACTTGGATACTCCAAGGAAAAGGCACTTCCACAGGAAAGTCAACTGCGACCACCTTCCCACCTACACAGACACGCTTTATCTGCAAAACAGCATCAAACATGATATAGTGAAACTCGGTGTTGATGCAAAGTGGAGCAGCTTCAACAACAGAGAATAAGTGTGTTCCTGTGTCAGAACAGTGAAGGATACTTGCTTGGCAGATGAAATCAAACCCCATCATTACCTTTCCCCAAATTCCGTGCATACAAGAGAGGAATGGCAACAGATGCATTTTCAGCTGGACTGATAAATAGACCAAGGGTTAAGAAAGCAGCTTGTGCAGGGCTAACTCTCAGATCACCTAGTTTGCAGCGCCAAGGCAGCCCTGGCCAAGAGAGCGCCGGGGGTCTTGCCTTGCCAGGAGCTCTTGCCGCAGGCTCACGAGCAGGAATTCAGTTTCCAGAGCACAAGCGGCCGCTACACTGTGCGACACCGCGACAACACACTGCTCATGCTGCAGGTTTACGGGCATTCAAGAGAAGATCACAAAGTTATTGAAAGAGAAATTCATACACACGTGCTGTTTATCTCAAGAAGCTGAGCCACAGATTCTTGGGAGAATATTTGGAGAATCTATTCCTAAAGCAATACTGCAACTTTTTTTCCCAAGGCATCTGCTTTTCAACTGGATAAAACCAGACGTTGGGCTGCAGGGGACCTTAGGCCTAACGGGCCGTACTTGTCCCAGCATCAGCAACACTGATGAACACGGCAGAGACCCCTGTGCCTTCCTGCACAGCAGAGCTGGAAGGGGCTGCCCCAAGGGGACCCAGGCCTTGGCGCTGGCTGCCCAGACCAGGCTGCTTCACCAAACACCTGCGAGAGGAGGGCTGGACCGTCACCTATAGGCACACACAGAAAGAGCCTGCAGCGTCTAGGTCACCTTCCCAGCTTTCTCCCAGCCACCACATGCTTTGCAGGGCAGGCCAGTTCATTTCTTCATGGCTAACCTTCCCCATGGGGCAAACATTCACTTGTTTTTTTTTTTTTTTTTAAGCAGCTGCCTATTTAAACAAAAATCAAGCAAACAAAAACATTGCAGTTGTAACACATGATCTTTTTCTGCAGTCGTGCGAGGGGCAGGATCTCTTTTCTCCCCCTCTTATTCTAGATTTTTCTTTAGCAGCACTGAAGACTCAAAGCCGTTTGGTAGCAGCTGTGTCGGCTGCACACCTGTGCCTGAAATGAAGTGGGGAAAAGTTCAAAAAGGATTATACCCTAGGTGCCAGAACGTCTCATTCGTTCCAGAAACGCTGCAAAGATTTAATGCTTTTTCCCTCCTCTCCCCTCCTTTCGACTGGCTTGTGCCTCGCTCTGAACACGCCGATCAGAAAGACAAAGCATCTTCTGGAGAGCCCTGGGCCCTCGCTGCTAGGCTCAGAGCAAAAGTTTCCATGAATCTCTGTTGATCCTGGACTTGCACTTGCAAAACTATATTGATTTAGAACAAAAATAGGCCTTTGGCTGGGCACCATGGCTTTCCATAGATATCTGTTCATCAGCAAGCCAAAGCAAACTGTACTAACAGCAAAAAAACCACCATTCTGCGCAAGTAGACAATACTAAGCCTGGTAATGTCTGCAGCCGCAGGGACCTTGCAGTCAAGTGCAATCAGGGCGTGCTCTCAGCATAGCATTTCAGATTGTTTCCTTATCTCCCCCTTCTTTTATGTTCCTGAAAACCTGTAAGGCAGAGCTTAAAGAAAACGGAAACACACAAAAGAGCCTCTCAACCTGCAGGTTTCAGAAAGGAACAAGTTAACTCAGTCACTAAGGATATATTTTTTTTTAATGGCATGGCACCACTTAGCCGGTGCTGATTCATCAACCACAGTCTTCTTCGCAGGGTCACAAGTTCCTCCAGGTTCTCTCTAGAGCTAAACACTCTAGAATATGGGATCCCTCCACTATAATTTGGTTTTACTACTCCAAGGTGCCTTGCCAGAACTGAGCCTTGGCTTTAGACTATGGCCTTTTGCTTAAGGCTTTTCCTCAGAGCAGCTCTCATTTTGTCCCCACCTTTTCTCTCCCAGTTGGCAGCTTCTCCTCAACTCCATGCTCAGCCAGTGCCCAGCACAGTTTTGAGAGTGCTGTGATGCTAAAGGGGCTACCATTTGAGTTAAAAATAAACCCCAAGCCCTACATGTAGATATTAATTAATCCTTCCATGGCATTTTCTGCCCCATCCATCTTTCCTTCTCTGTCACTATCAGTAAGGGTGTGCAATAAGCAGCGTTCTTTCAAAAGGCAACACTCAAAAACTGAGCCCAGAAATTTTTCAAGAAGCAGGACTATAAATGTAAAACCTTGCAACATTTCAAGCTAGGTAACTGCTTTCCCTTTTATAGTATCTGATTCTTGTGGTCAATAACTGTGTAGATTTGGTGAATGTTCAACAGCTGGCATGAAGTACTGTGGGATTTTTTAGCATTAAAGAATCTGTGTGAGATACAATTTCCTTCCAGACCCCTCGTCTCTCTATTAATCCATCAAAATGAAGCAATGCAAAAATCTCATCTAAGTTTAGCTACTCTCACAATCCCGCTCCCTAAGCCATTAGTCACACAGATGCCCTCCCTCTTTAAAAACCCATAGGCACCTCTGCGCTATCTGGTAGCAATAACGCGTCACCTGTGAGAGTAAAGTCAAAAATATTTCCCAACAGGAAGATAACTTCTTTAATAGGATGTGGTTTTCCAGAAGGGGAGAAAACTTTTTTTTTTTTTTTTTTTTTTGATTCAAAGAATAAGTTTCAATGCATTTAGCAATCTTCAGAGAATTTATGTAATCCAAAATTCATAATTTCTCTAGTTCTCCTGAAGGTCTTTTTGCACAGCCACTGAAATGGGAAAGAGGAGGAAAGGAGGTCAGGTATTTCTCATCATGAAATTCAAATTAAGCAAGAGCCTTGGGTTTGGGCAAAGATGAAGGCAGGAAAGAAAAGCAGGCTCTTCCCTGATGGCTGGAATGCATCCTGTGAACTTCCAAGAAAATCAGGAGAGTTTCCATTCCCTGTAAACAGGAATACTCAATTCATCAATCCCATCTTGAAATAAACACTGCAGGGTTATAAATATTTCTCCTTTCTTACAGAGGGGGCCCAGGCCAAAACCCAGTCTTCTCGACAAAACAAACCCCTCGACAAAACAGGGACAAAAATAGCCTTGCAAACTGTGTTACGACGGCTGAGTTCACACCCAAACGTCAGCAATGCTTTGGGTGGCCGAGAGCAGCTGATCTGTAGATTTCAGGAAGGTCTCAACCGTGTGGTACCCATCGCTCTCTTCCCACAGCTTCCAGCTTGCCGGTCACTTGTCCAAGTGGAGCGGTCAGCATCCAGCTTGCATTCTCCATAGGAAGCTACCAGCAGAGCGCAAGCAAGAAAAGCTGTTTTACAGATGATAATAGCTCCAGCATGCAAGGACGTGGGCAATTTCCTTCGTGGCGTGCAGAGCTGAGCTGTTAACCCGAGCCAGGCACCTGCTACAGTGAAAGCTTCTTCAGAACCAGCTGCTTTGGGCTCAGGGAGCTCTGGTACCCCCTCTGGTCTGGCTCTGGCAAAAATAATTCTTGAAGCTCAAAGTCCCAAGAGATTCAGATGGATGAGTATGTATTTTTTTAAGCCTTTCTTACTTATTTGTGAAATACCATCCAAAGAATAGAGATGTCCTTCACTTTAAAGTGTGTAAAATCTTGCATAGCAAGAACTTCCCACCCCCGATACCTGCGTACTAAGTCTCACAGCGGGACTGATAACTGCAGCTTTGCTTTCAACAGGCCCGTGGTAGCCCTTCCAGACCCAGCCTAGAATTGGGTCCCCGCTGTGCTGGCTCTTGTGCAATGCAACAAAGGACAGCCTTGGGCCAACGAAATTATCATCCAAGCCCTTTAATTCTTATTTTGCATTTGTAAAAAGTGATTCACTTGTAATCACTCAGTAAGTTCATATGAAATGGGACTGGAGCGCACGGCAAAGCTGCAGTCCTTAATTCACTAGCGCTCAGAAGATGTTTTGAAATCCTGTAATAGGAAGTTTCTAAGGGTAAGAGATTAAAGTAAAAGCCTGAAGACTGTCTAAATGCAACAGTTGCCATTTGCTTCTACACAGATCTATCTGGGAAACACTTCCCGAGCCAGTATTTAATGGCTTACATACTGTATTTTTTCAAAAGCCATTAGGGCCTTAGAAATCCCATAGTGGTTATTTGGCACGACAAGAGAGCTGCTGTGCCAGAAAAACATTCTGCCTGCCAGGATGAGGTAGAGGAGGCTCCTCTTTAATTGGGCTGGTGATCAGTGCTCTCAAGAAAGGGCTTTTACTTGGTTATTCAGAGCTCAGGGATGAGAAGGAGAAAGTTTAGCCTGTGAGCAGCCCAGTTAAAACCAAAAGCAGAGAAACCTCCTGTATTAGGTCAGAAAAAACTCATAGCCTGGGGTTCAGAGACGCCTTATTGAACAGACAGGGGCAAAGTGCTTTTAGCATGAGCAGAGTTTAGAAAAAAATAATAACAAACAACAACGATTTCAAATTCCTCACAAAAAGAATAGTTAAATCCATTTTACAGAAAGAAAAGTCACACATATTTATAACATTTCCAAAATTTTGCTTTAAATACAAATCCCCGTTCCAACATCAGCTATATAAAGTAATCTAAAAAGAAAGCCCCAGGCTTATTGAAACCTGCGTTATGCCACTAACATCACGTCTTTATCAAGACCAGACCTGAGATCTCTCCAACTACTATTAAGTCACATCACCCATTTAGCCATTCCCTTCCCTCTCCAAATGAACTCTATTAACTGGTGTCTACAGACTTACACTGCTAAACTCACATTAACCTAAGAAACACTCTCAAATTTAAAAACAAACAAAAAAGAAAAAATCCCACAACTGTTACTTTTACTTAGTAGTACTCTAAATAGTAGAAACTACTGCTATTTAGTAGTTTCCTCTCACACAGCCTATGAATAAAGAAACACCACACTGACAGGAGCTGCAAAACTTGGAAGTCTGGCTTATCCTAAGGACTCAAGAGATTCCGCTAAATCGGATTAGCTCCCAAACTCTTAGATGTTCATGTTAATTGGAGCTTGACTGTTTTATGCTAATTTTACTCACACTGCGTCTGCACCAAGACACTTACCCTAATGTCTTAATTTTCATTTATCATTATGAGTCCTTTAAGTTCAACCTGTTGTGGCTCCTCATATACACTACGTATCATCCTCGCAACTAAAGTCCAGGATTTCACTAAAAAGGCACCCAAAAGACATAAAGTTTATGAGAAATTGGCTCAAGGCTTCATCTTTCTTTCCCATGCCATCTCTCAGCCCTGCATATCAGCAGAAGGCGCCTCGTGCACCACCAGTCTCCTTTGGAATGGGAAGCAGGATTTTCCAAGCCGGCCCCGGGGAGCAGGCACAGGCGCGGAGCTGCAGAAAGGTCGCGGCTGCACTGAACGTGTTGATTAATGAAGCACTAGATGGCACTCGCGCATGCACGTCTTGGAGCACGGGTTGTTTTATAGCCCTTTTTGCACCTCAGGTTTTAAAGCAATGCAGGTACCTGAATTTTATTCAGCTCATGAATGAGGATTTTTATTTCTGTATGTGGCAGGCTACCTTGGGAAATACCATCTAGTACTAGAGTGCTAGATTTCCACCAGAAAAATCACAAGCTCTGTTGCTACATGAGTGAATTTTTTAAATGAGTCAACAATTTCACTACTGTAGTAGTCATCAGACTAGCGCAAGCCGTTATGCTGACGTGTTTCTCTTCTTGCACAAAGCGGTGAGGAAATATTGAATTAATTTCTAAAAATAGGGTGGAGAACCTCCACAAAGGCTGGACAAGTAGGCAGAGCTGATGGTTTGCCAAGATGCAGCCCTCCGGAGACAAGGAGGTCTCCGTGCCTTGGCAGATCCACTGGAACACACCTACCTCCAGCACTACTGGGATGCATGAGGCACTGGTATCCCAAGACAAAACGCAGGTGGGGAAGCTTAGACTCCGAGCAATCAAATGACACCCTCAAAGTCACAGAGGAAATCTATGGGGACATTTCTTTGCACGGACATGGCAGTTGAGTGACCTACCAGGGCACAGCCTTTCCCGCCTGCTTCCATCAAGACTTGCTCAAAGTCTGTGAGTGTTCATGAGATCCAGCCTCACACAACTAATTTCCCCCTTTTCTGAAGTAAATTGCTGCCAAAAAAACTTCATTAACGTAGAGAAAGAGCAACATCGAGAAGAGAAGCAGTGAATTTTAGGTGTATTATAGGTCAATGAAACAACGTAAGACCATGGCAGAAAGATAACAGCTATGCTAAGGTGATGCTATGGGAAGTAGTGATGCAAAAGACAACTAACATATAAGAATGGTTGAGACAGTAGTGAAACTGGAGGAATAAGAAAAATTACACAAGCAAAGGCAAATATACTATTGTATTATTACAAATGATAAAACCCCCAAAGGTTCCAGTGTGGCTGACGCGTAAATTAGTCAATTGAGAGCGATTTCACAAAACCCTCTGAAACCTCTGAAGGGTACAGGAGTCCAAATCAGGCCCAGCGAACCTAATCTCTCACTGTATCAACAAGTTAGCAGGTGGTCAAGAAAGCCCAGCTGGAGAACGGGCTCAAGTTTTCAGTGAGCTAATACACTAATCTTTCACTTCGGCAGACCTGGATTGAAAACTTCTTTTAAGATCATGAACTAAAATTAGTCTGCTGGTTTCATTCTAGTCCCCATTTGTGCGCAGCACAAAACCACCATAAAAAGTGTCGTGATTGGCAATCTCTCTGACGCAGGCCCAGTTCTGGAATAGCAGGAAATGTTGTAAGTTAGGGCTAAAGCGCACTGGCACAGCTGTGTGTGGAATTTTATACCCTGCCCACATGATGCCTGCCAAAGGCAAGTGTTATTTCTCCTCAACTTTCACAAGTGCCGCATTCACACTAAGAAAAATAAAAGAGAGAAAAAGAAATAAAGGAGGAATCATTGCAGTCACAGGAACCAATGCTGCACTGACTGACACTCTGTGCATCTGCAATAAAGGCAGTGATAACACACAGGAAATAAACACACACTGCTTATTTGCAGTCTGCTGTTTCGATGTTTTATGATGCTGTTTTGATGATCTTGTCCCACTATAATGGTGCACATGGGCTAACTGGGTCTATAACTTTTGAACTAGACTAAGCTGAATGACTGCAAAGCTTCAAAATTCTTCCACTCGAGTCAGCTAAGATGAGATGGGCCCTGATGACCAAAGCTGGAAACATGCAGAACTTGTTAACATAAAATATTCCTAGTTATCCAAGACAGTTCACTGGAGCAAGTCCAGCCACATGAAATGAAGGTAATCAGCAATGTGTCAATAAGAAAAATCAGATCCAAGTCATAAATCCTACATAACACCATGTATTAACACAGGCTGTCATATTCAATAGGACATAAAAGAAGAGCTCCTGAACTGCACTCCGCCCCTCTAAAATCATTTAATACTGAGACAGGTTTTTGAAAATAACATTTCTCCCCATAAATGACAAAGCCAGCAGCAAAAACAAGGTCTTCCGCAACAAAAATGATAACGTGAAAATGAGCAGACTTTGGCAGATACGACATCTTAGAGATAACCATAAGGTAACACACAAGAATGAGTTAAAAGAAAACAACAACAGAGAATCAACTCATGTAGGAGCTTAATGAATTGTGCTTTTTTTTGTTCACTATCAGTCATAAATAACGTGATTCTGCTACGGCACAGAAGGGAATAAAACTAGCTGACTGGAATTAAATAAAGCAGGACAATTGCTTTTGCCAGCAAAAACACAAAAACCCGATAACAGTAGCAGCAGTAGTTGCTGTTAATCCCAGGAAGCATTTTTTTCTCCTTTTGGCAAAGTAGCCATCCTCCCCAAGAGCAATTCTCATTGTGAGGCCAAGGTGGTGCTCAAATATAGTAAGTGACAGGCACCTTTCTGGAAGGTACCTGCTTCGCGCCAGCACGGCAGGCGTTGGGACACATGCTGCTCTGCAAGGGAGAGCTGGGCTTGCATACCAGGGAGGTGAAACATATAGATCTGAACATCCAGCACGTGCACAGCCCACTGGGCTTCTACAGCTCCGGGAAGCAAACAGCAACGAGAACTTGGAAGGGCATGGAGAGAGGGTTTGGGCTGCGCACCTGCACAGTGCCCACGCTGCCCCGTCCCGTTGGCTCCCTGATGTCACACTCAGGAAAGACTGGAAATAAAAACACAGGAAAACGCGCTTTCTGCCACGGTTAGAGTGGGTCAGGAAGCGCAACACGAGTTTCAATGTGCCTTTCAGAAACAGCATGGTTAATACGTGTGTCTCAGAGCATTTCCAAGTGAAAGGTCTGCAGAGTGTATCAGGGTATCACTGTGAAAGTGGGACATAAAGACAACAATGAAGTGTACTTTAATAGTAAAGAAGCCAATAATATCTACTGCTATTCTAATTAGATTGTATAGTAAAAAACCCACATGGATCTCCAGAAAAAAGCCTCAAATAAATATAACAATGCCCTGAAATAATAATAATAATAAGACCTAAATTTCTTTTTCTTTTTTTTTTCTTAAGTTTATGGGGTAGAGAAACCCTTCCCAGTAGCAGCTCCCACCTTCGCCACTCCAGTGCAGAGCCATTGTGGCCGGGCAGCCTTTGGCTAATTCCCACCATGTCCCTGCAGTGCTTACACAGGTGTGGGCAGCAGAACCGGGCTCTTTGCAGACAGCTGTGGGCAGGGGGGAAAAAATCATAATTCTCGGACCACAGACCGAAAGCAAAGTGAGGAAGAAAGGAAAAAATCAATTGACTTCTGCTAGCAAGTAAAAACTTTACAGCTGTTTTAAAAAGGTACTGAGCTACCAATTTGCTTTTCTGTCCCACCAGTTATTAGGCACACTCCTGGCTTCAATAACAGTTCTCAGCTCCAGCCATTTGGATAATGCAAAAAGGAACACAGGGCAAAACTTGTTTAATTAGAAATGCTGTTTGCTAAGCAAAGGTTGCAGAAATGCTTGTTCCCCCATAATATTCAATCTAAAGAAAAAAATGTTGAAACAGAACTTGCTTCCCTTATATGAAATGAGTGTATTGTTCATGCTAATTACAGGTGATTCACATAATGAAGCAGCTACCATAAGATTAGAGCAGGGCTACCAAGCAAGTTAACAAAGGGGAAAACTAGGCTATGAACCATTAGAGTTCATCACCTGTGCTGCGGCAAGGCCACCTAAATGCTTTTACCCCATGGTAAATTAAAGCAACTGATCCTTATTCAAAGTGCTCCTTTTGGAAGAATTTGTGCTCCTTTGCCAGCTGAGTCTGAACAGATGTGGTCAGAAACGCCACAAGACCAAGGCCTGGCAGAAGCCACAATCAAGATACTACGACCCACTAGCAAGAAGCAAAAAAAAGCAAATACCAGCCCTACTTAGCCTATCACGAGCTCGGTGGAAACACGATTTTACTTGCATTTTTGGGGTTTCTTCCTAGAAACTTCCTGCCCAAAATGCCTGGAGAAGAGACTTGGCTCTAGCACTGCATTTGTGTGCGCACTCGCAACGCAGCAGATACTGCTCCAGCCGAGCGCTTTAACTCGCGTCGTTTCTTTACCAACATCTTGACATATGGAGAACATTACTTTGGCTGCTCACGATGACCTTTGGTTTACATGACTCGTGCTGCTATAATAGCAAGCTGCATGTATGTAGCTAAAGAGAAGAAGTGAAAGACAGGCTGCTTGAGTGTGCACACAGATACATGGATTACGTTTCCAGCACTGTCTAGGGAATTCTGACATATAATGTAAACAACTCTAATGAATAAAAGAGGTATCTAAATCTTCCTAGATTATCCTACAAATGTTTTCTTCATATGCATAACATTTTGGATAACACCACAAGTGCTTACTGGAATGAAGAATTATTTTTGTAAGTTTTGGGTTGCATCTAACATAACTGAATACAAAGTCTTTGGAACAAGCCTCCTGATAACTCAGACGGAGTAATATTACCTGCTATTAATCCAGGAACTTGGTTGAAATTTGGAAATTTCTCGGTTGTTTCTGTTAGAAGGGAAAATATTTGAGCTTCTACAGCTATGATTCCAGGTCTCAAGATAAGTTTCACAGTCTTCTTATCTTTTCTCTTCTCAGAAACATCAGTTTAAGCACTATTATGTCTTATGCTTGTCAAGGCTGGACAACAACTGCAAATCAATCATCTACAAATCTCCTCCTTCATCTGAGCCACATTATTAAAGGTTTTAATGCCAGAATTTGTAAGTCAGCCACTTTTGGCATATCTATGAAGATCCTTGCCACAATGAGACACTGGGTTCGTTCCTTTTTCATAACTAGCCAGGTTTCTTTTTTAAATTCCACAAATCCATTTTGAAAAACATTTCTCAAGTTTTAAATGCATAGACTTCTCCAGGCAGTGCCTCCATCTGAAACCTATTAGACAACTCTGTTTTGGAACTACTATTTAGTTGTTTCAGATACTCTAGTCTAGTAACTCTTGCTGAACTACTTCCACATAGATCGAGGATCCCATTATACATGTAAAGCTTTACCCTCATTTTTGCTGTTTCAGTAGCCAAGTTTAATCAAGACTAGGGTACTGGTAATGGTATCTCAAAGTTTTGCCTTTGACCTTCATTTCTCTCTATTCCCTGAGCTAGAAGTTGAAAATTGAGTTAAACCTGATGATTTATCCCCAGGCTCACATTCAGTGGGTTCACCACCACCTTGACAGCATAAGCCTTTTCTCCAATATGTTATTCAGTCAGTTTTCCATTATTTGGACCTGAACAGTAGGTCTTTTCCCTTTGGCAGATCTCTGCTCTTTTAAAAGCAAAACTCAAGAAATGTCCATTCCCATTCAAGTCCTTTTACTTCTTATTTGATATAGCTAAACTCCACAGAGAAATCCTAGATTATGCAGAGCTTTCCAGGTCTCCTGTGTTCCGCTTAGGTTATTCCTGATATGAGGAACCATACATCCATCTCAACACTGCACACTGTTGTGAGATCACAAGACAAAACGTGTTCACCCATGTCTTCCACAAGGGTTTAGCCCAAAGCATTTTATACCTTGCCCTTCTGACAGCCTTTATCCATAGACATGGTTGGGTTCCTTCCTCAGTTGGCAAGCAGCAACTTGATCAAGTTTCCTCGGCTTTACACATGTCCAAGAACTGTGTCTTTCTTGAAGACTGTGAGGTCCCATGGGAGGAAAAATATTACAATATTTCTGCCTCTGCTGTTCAGATTGAACATCTTGTCCCCAGATTTGGCCAATAGCATCCAAGCAGCAAGTACAGCCTTCTGCATTAGGCTCAGCTTCACTCAAAGGAATATTAATAATAGAGAATAAAAGAAAACATTTTTTTTAAGTGCTTGAGAAAGTGAGCGTCTCTTTAGCTGTCAGCTCAATTATTCCTATTAGGAATGAATTTGTTAGTGTTTCCACAACTACAGCATTCCAAAACCCACACAAGAACAAATTAAAGGGGGTGGGGAAAAAAAGTTGGGGTTTTCAAATTAATTACAGTAGGGTTCAATAATTGTGAAACATGGATTGCAGCAGAACTACTGCAGAATGGCAAATACTAACATATTATTCTATAGAACATTTAAATACTGTAAATATCTTCCAGCTGAAATCTGTCCAGATTTTCTTTTATCCAGTGCTTCGTGTTTAGTCCAGGAACATTAATGATGAAAATCTAGACAGCGTTACATTGTGTGAACTATTAGATACACACTGATGATACTTGATTTTATATTGCCTTTGGCTCAGTCAGTTCACAGAATTTAAATGACCTGAAATCTGGCTAGCATTTGATGTCAAATGAGTAAATAGTAAATCAAACTTAAAACTTCATTATAGAGTTGCAAGTCTGTTTTCCTACAGACCTGCTATACCGCATGATGCAATCAAACACATTATTATCTGTCAAGCATCCAAGAATGGGCTAAGTGACTCACAAAACCAATAAATAAGATATGGTCTCTGCCCCTGAAATACCTTATATTGTCAAATTAAAACAAGACTCGAAGAAAGGAGAAACTCTGGCGAAGTGACTTAGTCCTCGAAGGGAAGGAGAGTATGATAAAGGTGCATGGACACCTTACTGCAAGGGAGGGAAGATGGAAGCTCCCCATGTAGCAACTGCTCTGCTCTTAAAGCCCAGGGACATGTTTTCCCCCAACAGGAAATCTGAGTTCACTTATTCTTTTCATAATTCTGCCCTATTTCCCAGGGCAGCATACTTCAGTTTCTCCTCTAGCTGAAGGAGCGTTTAGCTGCTCCCTGCTTTCACCGTAAAATACTTACTGCCTCCATGACGTTGGGTTTGCAGCTGTGGGGGACGAGGGTCCCCACACATTCCTGGGACAGCCATAGGTTTATCTAAGTCTTTACTAGACAGCAGTCACTAAGTACTGACAGCAAATTCATATCTCCTCTGACCAACAGTTGTTCACATATAAATAACGTAATACAGTTGAACTTCGAAAGCTTTAGCTTCATATGCAGAAAAAAGCCTTAGTCCTGTGCAGCAATATTAAGTGCAGAGCATACGCAGCAGGCATCCCCATGATTTACAGTAGAGTCTAATAAAATTATGCCTCATGGAGAAAGGGGAGGAATTTCCCTCTATCCCAGCCCGCCTGGCTTGCGCGACAGACAGCAGCTGCTACTGAGATGTTTTGCATGAGGCCGGGTGCGTTTCAGGAAGGCTTTCAAACCTCTCAACCCAGCTATATAGAGCCTTGACCATGCAGCACAAAAAGAAATACAGGAAATTGTTAAGTAGCCCCCTGTCACACATCTCGCTATAGATTGCTTTTTGTAATGTGGCACTAAGCCAATTCTATTTAGAATATATGCATTTTTTTTTTAATTAGAAATATCTAATCAACATCATGCAAACATTGCTTTTGCATTCTGTTAGTTTAGACTTGCTAAAACTAGCTTTATCCAGAAGTATCTGTATTAGGACAACAGCAACCACAGAGCTCCAGACTTCCACTTCGGTTGTAACAGCCAGAAGAATGGTAAGGACCCAGGGAACTCATGCTGCTCACAGGGTCTCTCATCTTCATAACTTAAATCTTCAGCACCAGAAGAGGATTTGAAACATCAGCACAGCTGATCATCAGTAAAGAGTAACTGCAAATGTGATCGGACAAAACTTTGCATTGCACTTTATCAAGCCTGAAAGTTTCCACAACGCCAAAGCATTTATGGACATTTTCAAATATTCCTTTTAAATGTCTGAGAACTGTTCTTTCTTTGGGGATTAGATGGAGTATCTGATGAACAATTATCCAAATTCTTGTTTCATCCCACTGTTCATGTTGCCACAAACTTCCTCTATATCACATGTTTGAAGGCTTTTGTCATGACAAAATCAGTATAATATCTATAAGCTTTCCATGACATGACAGAAGCTGTACGGACTCTATTCACTAATTAATTGTCACAATCACTGCTTTAAAGGAGAGGGTGATATATTGAAATAGGAAGCTGTAAGACAGCAAGGTCAGAAGCACTGAGCAATTTTAATGAATCAATTTAAGATACCGAGGCCCCTATTTTCAGAGTACCTAGATGCCCAACACATAGCTTCTGCTAACAGATTCCAGTCAGACCTGCACACATTTCGTAGCACTTCTATATGAGCCATGACACTCAAATTGCCTATCCGAAAGACCACAAGCATGTTAATTCCGGCCGCCCATCACTAGCTTGATTTTCTGCCTTGCTCAGCAACACCAAGTGACATGATGGGGGGTGCTGGAAGAGGACCCGTCTCTCCAGGACAGCACTGATCAATGCTTCTTAAGGATGACCCCCTCTCCGCAGCCCCCCTGTCATTGCCATACATTAATCACATTCTTACAGCTGCAAAAAGTGAGGTCAGGGTCCCTCGGAAAAAGCTCATCAGTATCTACTACATCTTCCTCTCAAAGCAGGTCCGTGGTAGGCACTGAAACAAGCACAGGCACATAGGAAGACAAACAGCAGATCAAACGTCTCTGCGTATCGCAAAGCACACGTATAAAAGGCTGAATTAAGGCAATGGATAAAGCATTCATTTAACATTTTATAAACTCAGAGTGCTCTTTCTTGCAATCTTAGCATTCTCAATGTTGCACACAAGGAAAAATAACAGAAATGCTACCAGAGAGCACCGTGCTGACACCTGTACAATTCACTGTCAGTCATAACCTTTAGATCCACCATGCAGACCTCTGCCGTTTGAGCTACGAGTAACTGACCATAACCATAGTCTCCCTCGCTAGTGCACCTCTATGACAGGGGATAACATGCACTTTCCTAATTGCTTGTAGGTACTTGTTGGTAGCCGGGGAAGGGGGAGATCTCCAGTTTCCTACTGGGCTCTGAAATGGAGCATCGTTATTTGCCATGTTCCAGGAATTCTGCAAATTTACTCTTTCCCCTGATTCAGATGAATCCTTTCTTTCCTACATCCTCCAAACTACTTCTTTCTTGCTCCTTTTTCCAGGCTCATAACATGATAAATGATGATGGTCTGGATAGCCCATGCTGCATCCCAGCTTGCAGGCCTAGACAGTACCCACACACTCATTTGACCCTCCCAACCTACCCCACCCAGCCCTACAGACGTCCTCACACATCTCATCATCCTCACCCCAGCTTCCCATCAACTTTCCATCCAGCTGGTCCCAACTCCTTCCTTGCAACTGGACTGCACATGAGACCCATAGCCCTTGTCTTTTCCACCTTAACACTGTCCAGATTTCAAATCCCAGTTTCCTTGTCCACCTAATGCAATTTCCTCCATCCCTCATAATCTTCTTTCAGTGTTGCTCCTTCTCCTGCCAAATTGCTCCCAGCCGTTCCCCACAAAGCCTTCAGCCCCAATTTCCTGTAGTTGCATCTTCCTCAAAATCTCCATCTCTTACTTTGAGCCTTCTTGTCCTGGACCACATCCCTACTTCTCCCTCAGCTCCTTTCTTTCCATTCTGTTTCCATTCCCCCCACTAGGCTAAACCTGCTTCTATCCTTCCCTCTGACTTCAGCTCTTCTGCCCTCCACATTCATGCATCTAAGTGGCCAAAAAGGGGATTAGTGACAGGGACGAGAGATTGAAGCTGCCTGTTCTCATTTCCTTTGTGTGCCCCACCTCGACCTGAAGCAGCTGGAAGCTGGAATTGCAGCAACATGTTGGCTTTGTTCTTTTGAGTCTTGAGGTGGAGCATGTTCCTGTTATTCCGCAGGGAACATCATCTGAGTTACGAAGGCATGGAAAAGACACAGTGTACAGTGATTTTAATTGCTAAAATCCAGGGAGCCTCTACTGGCCATGTGTGAACCAAGGGTTTGCTTAGTATCTAGTAATTGGACCAAACATCAGTAGCTTTTTACTGAGCAGCAGAAGATACAATCACTAGAGCAAACACCAGCTTTCTACACAGAACACAGAGCTCCCAGAGTTTAGAAATAAACACAGAAAAGAACCAAGAAAACAAAAATCAGAATTTTTTAAGACTGCAAAATAACATTTTTCTTTAGCCTTGTTCCCAGAACAAGCTGAACTGTTTTGGCTTAAGCATTAAAATGAAAATCTGATTGGGATGGGCACATAGCACGGAAAAATTCAGCCAAAACAGTTAATGTTTGAAAAAGTTTTAAGCAGCTGAAAAGGGTCTTCTAATGGGATGAATGAGGCAAACCTCCTAAAAGACAGTTCAGCCAGATCCACCTATAATAAAAGTCCTATTCTTCTGTGGTTCCACAACCAGTAAGTTAGTATAATTTGCCTGCAGACACAAACCTTACAAAATACCTCTTTCAGCATTTACTTAAAAATACATAATATTATATAACATTATCTTTAAACTTAGAAAGTGTCCATGGAATTAGATTAAGCATATGCATTTTTTTAACAGGAATAATAGACTACCATGGATTTCCTTTCTAGACATTCTCCAGCTAGATTCTGCTTAGTGGATTTAGAGACTTCCCTGCAACATTAAGTTCCAAGCCATTCTCCCATACTAGAGCACAGGAATAAGAAGCTAGCCTGGAGATGAAAAAAATGGAAATCTTGAGCAATAAAGTATTAATTTAATATATCACTAGAAACAGAAATTTAAACTCAGACTATTGTAGTGGTATTTTTCACCAGCATTAAAAAAAAAAAAAAAAAAAATAAAGAGAGAGAGAGAGAGAGAAAAGAATGTACATGAAGAGCAATCAGTGATTTTTGTTTTCACAAGGCGACTCTTATCCTGACTGGAATGTCATTCCATTAGCAGTCCACAATATTGCTCAGGAATAACAAAGAAGAGAATCGAAGTATTCCAAATTTCAAGTATTCTCTCATAATTGTATTCTTCACAATTTTGTTTGAAAGTATCTATACTACTCTATGACTAGGCTAAGTGGTCCAAATAGATGAGACGGAGCAGATGTATCATAAAAATAGTCTTATAAAATTTAACAGATACAGATATTCCCTTTTGCCAGCACACAAGTGAACTACATTTATTGGCTCTTAACTGGACAAACCCTAAACCCTCCAAAGACCACCTAACTCATGTTCCCTCTTGGATAATTTCAGCACTGCCTACCTAATCCTTTTACTACTTAATGCTTTAAATTCAATAAAGTTCTTTGCAGTTTACCAAAGGTTTGGACTCACGTTAGCGCAGGTCAGAGCTGACACATATTTTTACTCGAGAGAAAGCACACACTGAACGGCAAGTGCTCTGATATCTGATTGACTAAGTACTAGCAAGCAGCTGGGGAGAAACAGGAAAGAACTGTCACCTTGCGAGAAACTGGCAGTACGGAAAAAATAAAAAAAAAAAAAAAAAGAAAAAAGGAAGAGACCCTCCCTGCCTTCCCAAATCCAATGCTACTTTCAGAGTTATCCTCTGCCAGAAACCACTATAGGGGGCAACTTAATGCTAGCAATCAGTGCACCTTCAGCCGAGAGATACAGTAACAATCCTAGAGATAAAGTATCTCTAGGATTGATATCTATCTGATGTGTGTGCATGCATGTGCTTGCATGTGTGCATATATACACACACATGTGAAAAAGGCCTTTGGGTCCCATGTTTAAAAGTGCACATGGTTTATTACCATCAAACGAGGTGTAAAAAAGGACAGATCTTGGCTGGCTAAAGTTGAGAGCAGCACTAAGTGCCCATAGATTCTGCCTGCCTTGAGAAATCAGTTCCTGCTGTAAAATAACAGACTTTAGCACATTCTGTAGAATGATATCATCCAAAGTGGCCTGCCAAAAATGTTACTTTTACATTTCTTCAACAACAGAAGATTTCCTTTCACCACTTTGCCTTTTTTTTTTTTTGTGAGTTAGTCAATCGTTCAAAAATATGAAAGTTCTAAGTATTTCCAGACCTATATGTTAGCAGTTTTTAATACAAGCAAGTGACTATGTCTTTTAAAAATGTTGCATGTGCATGTATCCCTTTTGCTTGGTTCTTTTAGGGATATTTGTATTTGCAACCATGCTTGGCTAAAATAATACAAGTTCATGCAATTACCACACTGAAACAGATTTTTTTTCCTTTTGATTTATCACTATTTGATAGAATAATAACCAATTTTATCTGCACAGTTAAAGTTCATCTAGCAGTTTAGGAAGCTGTGGGTTTCACTAGAAATTATCCAACATGAACAAGAGGAGGAGAACTCTGTCAATTCAGAAAATTTCTACATTTTCTGAAACTTTAAAGCTTACTGGATGACCATTACAAGTAATGCATTCTCCTCTTTTGAGTAAACCACAAAAGCAAGCTCACTGCTAAGCTGGTTCTAGAAATAATAATTCTCTCATTGAAATAATCACAATAAGTTCTCTAGTTTTTCCACTTCTGAGGAAGTTTTTCCATCTTACCTTTATACAAGCCACAGGCAAAGTACATCATCAAAGTTCTTTTCTCTGGTTTATTCATCTAAGATGTTACCATTTTCTATATTTAAAAAATTTATAAAGTCAACATCCACTTCTTCAGAGTTGTAGTTGTTTCTTCCTTAATACATCTCAACCTAGAAAAGGTAAAATTAAGTGTTAGTTAATGCTTTAATGCTGGGGTACTTTTCTTTTTGAAAAGCTCTGAAGGAAGATAAAAAATGCAGTATGTTCTAGCTAGAAGCATATGCTTGAATAATATATATGTCCATTGACTTATATCCATTGAAATATAAGTTCCATTTTTATTATTTTTAATCAGACAAATAAAAATAGTACCCCAAACTATTTTTTTTTGGGGGGGTGGGATACAGGAATTAAACTGTTCATAATAATTTGCAAACTATCTCGTATTGAATGTGCTTCAAGAAAACATGTTGCAGTGCACATGCAAGAAATGTTAAAAGAGATTAACTTTTTATTTTTATACATTGTTAAAAGGAGCAATAAATCTAGGCAGAGGTCAATTCAGAAGCCTGAACTCTTATAATAAATTAGTCAAACCAAGTCCAATTAATTTGTTATATACATATATATGTTGTTTCATTCATATATATATATGTATATATTTGTTATATATTGTTATATATGACTCTTAAATCTAAATCTTGAGCAATTTACAAAGTTATTTCTGGTTAAGAGTAAAAAAGGAGACGTTTACTCTTAAAACTTCTTTAAAACTTATATATTCTTAAGTATTGGTACCATAACCCTCAATGAAAATAGTATTTGCTTTTCTACAGACAAGAGAAAAAAAAAGGAGGGAATTCACAGCATGATCAAAGGTACTGGTCCTGCTGCAGCCCACTGAAGGGAGTGGAGTCTTACGTGGGCATAAAATGAATTATTATTCATTCAGGGAAAGAGAGATCAGGCTTGGTTCTGCACATGACTCTACTATATTCAACAGAAGGAGAGTTACTTTCTGTGTGAAAAAGCAGCTTCGCATTCGCAGTGGTTTTGCTTGCAAGCAGGAGTCCCTTTTCCTGCAAGGGCGTCACAGCAAGGTGAGATTACAGACAAGTTTCATAAAACACCATTTTGTGGCATTAACCACAAAAAAAAAAGGTGTGTGGGGGGGGGGTGGCAGGCTTCCCCCGTACTTATCAAGGCTGCTGTAAGAAGTTCAGCACTGAATACTCAGGTTACACATAATCCTCCAGCTGCGAGGCGACAATTAGCGCCCAAACCCCTACAAAAGCCCTCAGCTCCCAACAGGTGCCTGGCCATTGTGCTCAGGTTTAAATCAGATGTGAGCGCAGGAGCGGCCCACCCGCCACCCCTCCCCAGGAAACAACTCCTGTTACAGCCCCAGCCCAGCCGCTCCGCTCCCCGCGCCTCCCCAAAGACCCAAACGTGATTTCCGTGCTCTCCTTTGCCTTCCTTTGTCTGCCTGTCCCACAGATCTGAACTCATGGTGACGGAAGTGGAATTTCTTTATATTATGGGTCATCGATGTCTCTCTTGACTAGTGAAAACAGGAGCAAATCCCTTGAGAGACGTATAATTATATTCATGTAAAACTGACAAAATTGAGAAATCTTGCCCTTTCCCTAGACAGTTTCAGATATGACAGTTCCATAAAAATGTAGAATTTCATCACACTCCCTACCTCCCTTTAGGTACTTTAGCAATAAGCTAGAATTCTTCCTTAATATCATATTTGCAAGTTTCCTTCCCTACCCATCTATCTATATATATCCTACAGATCTCTGGCATTAAGAACTTCTTCACAAAGCAGGAATTTTAAATGTGCTTCCAATAATTCAGAATTCAACAATACATCCAAACAGTGCCAGCCCAAATCTTAGAATTTTTCTCCTACTTCCAAATCAAAATGAAACTTCAAAGCCTCAAATTTTCAATTTTCACAGGTCAAAATTGACACAAAACCCCCCAAACACGAAAATGTGTGGATTTTTTTAACTGCCATGGTGTAACTAGTTTCACTTTGAAGAGAAAAGCAGCCTGAAGTCATCCATTCTTACGACAGCAAGAATAATCACAGACTTCTTTCTTATATTCTTCTAAAGTTAGCAAATTCATTGACACTGGCTTTCTATAACATCCCCAGTTTTCTAAAACGCAGCAAATTTTCTACTGAAAAGAAAGGTTTCACCCAAATGTTTCCAAGCCACTTTCTCAGAGATTTACTGAAGAGCTTCACGTGGTTGCAGGATGACACAACCTGAAATTCAGTCAATATGTTTGATTAGAAAATATTAATCTGCTTTAAGGATTCGCCGAAAGCTGTCACCAAAACACTGATTGCAACATATCCCCTAGGTAGGAAGATGCATTGCACTGTGCTGAATTATTTCATTATTAGTCATTCAGAAGTCATCAGGGGCCTTTTAACACAAACCTTGATCTTGCTGCCTAGTTTTGACGGGATTCTAAGAAAAAAACACTGCCTCTGATCCAGAGCTCGCAATCAGAGCATGATGGAAAACAGCAGTAAAAGGTATTGATCAGTACTGAAAGCAGGAATCTCAGCAAGCCAGAAGCCTGTTGTTGTTAAGGTTTTATACACATCACAGGAATTAAGGCAGACGAATGAAGAAAATTAGACCTTTTTTTCTTTGGGGGGGGGCGGTTATTTCTAACAAGCCTCTCCCAGGTGGGAAGGAAGTCAGGGAGAGAACAGTGGGGTTTATTTGGGAACACACCAAACGAATCACACGAGTCATTTTGCAGCAGCGAAGGAGGTGATAGACAGGGTGAGGTAATACGGAAAAGACTTTACAGCCATCAGAAAGCAGAAGGAAGAAGTCAGGAAGAACCTCTCTAGGGCAGGAAGCAGGGAAAAGAGAAGAAGAAAAAAAAAGGGGGGAGGAATTTGAGGCAGGAATGGAAAGGGGGCAGCGACTACTGGCCGTGGGGCTCTGCTGCTTTCAGGAACTCGAGCCGTTCACGGAGTGCGCAAAGCCGAGGGACGCAGCGCAGTGCAGGGTAACGCTGCCATCGGGGAACATATGCTTCGAGTTTAATCCAATCGCGGCATCCTGGCAAACATACTGCATCTATAAAGGCCAAGGCATCAGTTTTAATTTTTCTTAGCAGCTCCGCTGCCCTGTAATTTCTCATACCCTTGAGCGCAGATGGGTCCCCCTTCTCGCTCGCCCCTAAGCAGCAGAGCGCTGGGAGCAGCCTGGCCCTTCCAGCTGGAGCCAGCTCCCTGGAACTCGCTTGGAGACGCACTGTTATTTTCCGCTCGTCCTGCCTGTTCTCTTTTTAATCAAACGCACGTGCACGTGTCGCCCTAGGGAGGTGAGGGCTCCCCGAGGCTCCCCAGCTCCTCCCAAGGAAGCCCACACGAGCACCGCTGTGGACACCAGCTTCTCCTCAGGGGCCGCCGTCCCTGTTGTGGTCCCCACGTGCCTCGTGGGGGCGAGGTTGCCAGGCTCCTAATAGATGTCGTGAGGTGACATCTGTGTCCCCGAGCCCCAGAGCCCTCTGCACTAATTATACTTATTGACACCAGATTTGACACATTCCTCCACAGCGATGGTGAGGGGAAAGCGAACGAACCCCGTGGCGGGGCAGCACAGGGGCCCGGCCGGCACCGGGGCAAGGGCACCCAAACGGGAAAGGATGGAGAACGGCACTGCCAGGCCATGGCAGCGGGAGCTGCCAGGTCACGGCATGGGGACCTAGCGCAGTCCCCATCCTGCCTTCCCCCTGGGGCCTGGCCACGGCGACGCAGAGGCGTCCCTTGCCTCCGTGTCTGCAGGACGGCCGCCTCCCGGCGCTGTCTCCTCTCGTCCCCGCCGCCGCGGCTTCAATCTTGTTTGTCCAGGGAGGGTGCCGCTGCCTGCCAGGCTCCCCAAAACTTCCAGTTATTTATCGAGACGCGTCTCGGCCTCGTGAAGCCCGGCCTGTCTCCGTTTATCGGGCTGATGGTGAACTAGACGGTGACCCCTGATTCACTCTTCCACCAATTCTCCTCATATCTCCCGCTTGTCCTGAGTGCGCCCGGCTGCGGCACGGGAGCGGCGGCTCTGTGCACTCGGACGCTGGAAACGCTGAGGTGATTAGATTTCCGCAGGGCCGCGTGAACCGGCACCTGCAAGTGCACGAGGTCGGCGGGCTGAGCCCAGGCTGGAAGCTGCAACCTGTCGCTGCACAACTGCCCTCTGCCTCGCTCCTCGCTGCCCGCAACACCGTATTTCTGTGCATTTTCAAAACTTAAAGTATTCAGGGTGAAATAGTCTCGTCAGGAGCTACTTTAGAAAAGCTCTGGAGAGCCTATTTTAAAATACAGCGTGGAAGCCTGAAGGCATGTTTCTATTTTAAAATTTAAAAGCTTCTTACAAATAAAGAGAAAAAAAAAATGTTTTCTTAAGGCTAGTAAATTAAGGTGCTGTTTCTAATGCCACGAAGGCGGAAACTTGGGGCTTAGCGCTTAGGGATACAAAAAGCCGTGGAAACACGAAGTGTGCGGCACGGCAGCCCAGCCTCCGGCTTCATCCCGGCCCCGCAACGGACAGGGGAGGGGGCTGAGCCCGGCTCCAGCCAGCGGAGCTGCTCTCCTGGGCACAGAAGAAAAGCCCATGGGGTTCCAGGGCCAAAGGGAAACGGACGGGGCTTCAAACACTGAATGGAGGCAGGATCTAGGGCAAGATGTAGACGCTTTAAGAAAATAAGTGTTCTTCAACATCCTTCTTTAAAAGAAAAATATTTAGACTTATTTCAGTCTTACCTTAAACCTGAAATTCTAAGAAAACCTGATATTTTAATAATTCATATGCCCCACCATAATATGCCCCATTGTGGATCAAATTGTCAGTTGTCTTGTTCTCCAGCCCTCCCATTTCAAGCAGACAGCTAGAGCACTTGCGTACGTCACACAAGTCAGCCTTTCTTTCAAAACTTAACAAGAACAGAGTTGGTTCTCATCCATCATTTTCCAAGAGATTTGATCCCTAAATCCCAATATCACATCCTGTAGAATTACTGATAAAATATAAACCCAAAATTTTCCATCCATAAAGACATCAACACCCATCCCTGCCAAAACACCAACCTTCTCAGTTGAGGAGTGTTAAATGACGCATGAGCATACTTTCATGCTCAGACAGATACATGAAATAAAATTATAGAATGTTTTAAGGTCATCTTGGGAAAATGATAGCAAACACGACTGGAAAGTACAGGCTGATTCATTGAGAAATGATTACCTAATTTTTAATCTTTTCATGAACATAATGGAAAGAGCTGTCCACAGTTAGTCAGGATAATTTGTCACTGTAAGAACCTACATTGCTATTTTATGTCGCTACCGCACAATGTACAAGCAAATCACAAGAACTATACTTCTAAGATGTTTTTCAACTAGCAACCCTCTGATTATATGGCAGTGATTTCTGACAACTGAAAACCAGCAATTACCATGCCAGCTACCTGTGAAGGAAAAAAAAGTAGCTGCAATTGTGGCAGATAATTAGTCATATGAAGAGTATTTTTCATCGTATAATTTGACTACCCCACATCAGAGAATGGTAGAGACAGCAGTTCAAATGCTAAGTGATTTTTAGAAAACATTTGACAGTCCTATGGCTCAACCTTTAAAGCAGGAACAACCAGCTTACGAAGGGCTGCTGGTGTGTGATTCACAATACACTTCAGATAGAAACCATTAAATAAGTGCCAGGGCTTGAGGAAACAAATGAGTTACAGAACTGATAAGTTACCCAGGTCTTCAGAGTTCAAGCCTTAGGTGAAACAATCTCACAATATATAATTTCTGGTGGTCTACATGAAATCACTCTAGCGATCTCAGTTGCTGGTGCACATGCGTCCGCTTTACAAAACTATCTACACTATTGGCTCTAAATGTCTTTTTTGTTAGCAGTCTTGGCAGAGAAAGCGAGGACTTGGTGATAAGAGGGGGCTCTTATCTCCAGAGGTGGTCCGGGTCCGCAGGTCACCGTGGAGGAATGTTGGCCAGAGCGTGGCGAGCACGTGCTGCTGCCGCCGCCTGCACGCTTATCTGCTTCTGCCAGGAGCACCTAGTGCCCCGTAACGTAACTAGGACCAAGAGCACAGCACTAGGCAGAAAGAACCAAATATTTTATAAAAGAAACACCACCAAGGGCTACATTACTAAGAAATAAAACATTTTTAAAACACAGACAAATGCTTAGAATAGAGGAAGATAAAAAACCCTACCAGATATTAGGAATTACCTAGAAATTAGGTATTAGGAATTGGGTATTAAGAAAGCATATTTCCTATGGGGATGTTTTTCTGCAGCTACCAGCTGTCCTATTTCTTGCCCAGTATTCCCAACATAGAAGGCAGAACGCCAGACGAGATGATCAAGGGCAGTTCATACGCCACTTCTGGAATCACAAGCGCCTGGAAGAACAATACACCTAAAGGGAGATCATGCTCAAGTTTCTAAATGCCGAAGTGATTTGAACAGCAGAAGGGAAACACAGTCACCATACAAGTGCAAGCCCATTTTAATTCAGAAAGACAGAACTAGCAAACTCAAGTTCTTTTCGTTCAAAGGACAAACTGAACTTCCAGCTTATGACTTTATTAGCAGTAGTGGCACATGAGGAATGAGATGTGTAGCCTTCAGATCATAGGGAAAAAGAATTTCCAGACAGCTAAATTTTCTTACTTTTCATATCTTATATGAGGTCACTGATTCCAGATATACATAACTATAGAAATGTTTACGTCTTATGTTTTAAGTAATATCTCAAAGCTCCAAGCAGAAAGCCACATGATTTTTAAGTACTTGGCAGTATTGCTCATTTCTTTTTCTCCTTCATTTTGCAGAACCTAACATACCACAGAGTCAATTAAGGTCAGACCTATCTGAATAGTCGCTGAACTACTAACTCATATCTCTCCCCAAAGTGAAATTAAAACTTGTTGAAACTGGCCTAGCTTTCCATGAAACAGGATGTGAAATGAGAAGTATCTACTAGTAATGAGAAAACTCAAAAACATTTTGTTTTTATAATGATGTTAATAATCTAAATGTCATGACAGATTTTAAATACATTCAGAGAGTCAAGGAATATTAGAAAGAAGTATAAATCAAGGACATAAAAGTTCAGAACTTCGTATTTGCATGCCAAATGTTGTACTTACAAATATATATCAGGAGCTAATCATATCCATCCGCACATATGTGGGCTACGTATGTCTTGTGTTTAATATTCTTTGTGCGCAAAACCCTCCACAACTGTCATGTCCTTAGGAAAAACTGCCACAAAGGATATGTCTAATAAAGGTATTCTTATCACCCTGTATCAGGGTCCAACTAGGCAAAGAAACAGCCTGTTATACTTTTAAAAACCATCAACTTACTGTATTTACCATAGTCATTAAAAATCAGAAAGATCAACAGATTATACATAGCTTATGTTTATAGGAATGAAAGGCTGAGTGTGTATTACAAATGCACTGCACTCCATGGGCATAAATACCACATGCATACAACCTTGTTCATGTATTTAGCATAAGTAAATGTGGAAAGAGAGACTCTCATGCTCACAGCCATCCACATCACTCATGTCACTGCATTCATGGAATTATGAGAAGGATTTTAAGGGCTTCTGTTGTCTGCTACTTGTATGGTCCAACCTTGACATACTGCCCATGCTTCCTGTTTGTTTTTTGTTGTTGTTGTTTGTTTGTTTTTTCCAGCAAACTCTTGTTAATCTCTTTAAAAAAAAAAAAGAGCAAACAATGTGACCTTTAAAATTAAATGACCAATATTCTTAATTAAGCATGTGCTATCACATACTTCGGACACTTTATCAGCTGACTTTTGTGCACCATCACAGCAGTTTCTGATCAAACTGTTTGTTTTTTCTTTTTTTATTGTGGATTTCTGAGTTATGTGGAGGTATCCAAATTATTTACATCTGCCCAATATTAGCTACTCAAACGAATTGTTTGCATGTCTCTTAGAGGGAATGCCTGTTGCCTAATTCAAAGTCAGATGTCACAGAGAGGCAAGGATACAATCATTTTGGATGTAAAACATGAAGTGGTGATTAATCTTCTCCGTGTGCATTCTTGTCAAACGCTTACTTCACCTCTCACTTTATTCAGTTCTCAAAAACCATCTGGCTTACAGATTTTTTTTTTGGTACATGTTGCCTAATTTTTGTTAGTCATGAAGAAAAGCTAAAACCAGTGATGATGTGACTGCACCAGGTGCCTGATATTACATCATGCTAGACATTATCTTGCAAAAGAGTCAAGTACTTATTTTGGCTGAAGGTATTTTTTTTCTGGAGTAGGAGGGCTGAATATGGTTCCCCCAACACACACATTTTTCTGCTACATAGAAGGCCATGAAACAAAAAACCTTGATCAACAGACAACTGGCTTCTCCAGTAATTGTCTTTCACCCATATCTTCATGTATCAAAATGATACAAGTAATTCCCTAATTCTGTACATAATAGATATAGTCTTCAGTATTCATTGATGTAATCATATATGTTGCAAAGTCACAAGCATGGTTCAAGGTAATATGATTTTCAAAAACTCATCCCTTACAGTAAAGACTGACTCAAAGCTCTTACACACACTGAGCCATCTGGCCAAAGATGAGAAGTGCTATGTTTCAGGGAAAGTAACACTTCTTTGCTCTGATATATGGACTTGTCCCACAGGAAGATTTTATTCATTACACAGATGTTGAATTGAATCAATGAAAATAAACAAATCCATTTCCCTATGTGGGCATTTGTCCTGCTGACTCAAATTTGCTTTTCTTTGGTTTAGGTGAATCCTCTCCAAAGCAATTTACCCAGATGAGAGTGTTGACAGGAAGAGTTTTGCCATACAATTATGCTGTTTTCTATTGGCGTCGTAGCCCAGGAAAGGCAATGCGTGACCCAGTATCTTGTTGCTGCTGCAGGGTGATGGTGGAGACAGGCACTTGCAATGGACACTTCACCTAACCAGGACACTATTTCTCAGCCATCTCAGCCCCTTTTCTCAAGGTGTTGGATCACCTCTGCTTCTCCTTTTTGGCTAGACAGGCAATCTAGACAACTTGGTATCTAATTTTGGTTGAAAACTCTGGCAGTGTCTCCAAACATCTCAAAATGGCCTCTGGGATTAAGGAATGAAGTATTCTCAAGCACACACACACACACACACACAAAAGTTTGGATAAAAAAAGATGGATATAATTTAAAGTGCCAGAGATTTTTTGTTCAGAACTAAAAGCTCTTGGTCATTTATTTTATGAGATCCCCAACATGTTTGAGCTGCATATTTTGGTTAAAATCTTAGCCAAGTATATTCTGCTTATAAAGCTGTATAGAAGTTATAGTTGGGATATCCTTCTTTTTCCTTTTGTTCTCCTTTGCAACAAGCAAACAACTACTATACTATAACCAAACCTCCTCATTTTTGAAAGCCAATAGTTTTTGATAATGACTATCCCAATATCCAGTATACACTGCTTTTACAACATTGGCTTTATGCAGTCTCTTGAAATTAAATGTCTCTGATTTTAAGTCATTAATCAGACTCTTAGTACTATTAAACACCTCTACTGATGGCAACTTTCAAAGACTATGCATTGACAGTATAATGTTTCACTGTGAAATCTGGGGCTGTGGAGCCATGACAGACACTGTTACATACTAAGTTTGACCCTAAGTTGCAATTCAGGACAGATAAAAATAAAATCCTTCCTCTGCCTTTTTCCTCCACCTTCTTTCTCCTTCTTTCCTTATTTTTTGTTGGTTTATAATGACCTGAATTATGCACAAAAACAGAACTATTCCATTTCCTCATAAATGTTTCTGGATTTATACTATAGCACTATTAGAAGAGCAACATATTCACTTCATTATTTTCCAAAAAGCCCAAGCTCTGTAAGACTAATTCCTCAGCAAAAAAAAAAACAAATAAATGAAATTAAAACACATGGCAAAAAGCTGAATTATAAAACAACACCGAGTATTAGAGATTCACAGGAACAGTTTGTGATCAAAGGTTTCTACCCTGGTACTACACAAAAGCTCTGCTCTGCCCCCGGAGAACATTATAGCTCTGCTATTGTTCCGAAACCCAGCACAGGTCAAAGCAGTAGCATAACAAATCAATTAATGTCCTACCTGCCTCCTGCCCTAATTAGAGACTCTGTCTCTCTCTCTTTCTCTGCTCTTGATATTTGAAACTTCTCAGAAGGTGAAGATTAAAGTAGCAGCTCTCAAAGTTTTCCAGAGGGCTTCCTTTTTAAGCCTTACCTTCTCTGACAAGTATGGATTCGGCTGAGGTGAAAGAGCAGTAGAAGATTTTTCCATCTCTGCTGCTTGTATTTTTTATTCCCTCTGTTAAGACAATCCCTGCCATTTTTGCATTTCAGATAGTCCAGAATTATATAACAAAATATTCACGTTCCTCTATGCTCTTCTAGAAAAAATAGCCTCAGCACACACATTATCAATGTCCCATCAGCATCTCGGTTTCGTATCCTATCAGATATGACCCAAAATTGCCTTTTTTTTTTCTTCCCTCCATAAGAGGCATTCTACAGTGCACAAGACTGAGTTCATACTTGTCCTTTAGATACGTTACTACCAGCACTGCCTAGACTGTGCGTACTTGTTATCTGTCTTTTTCTCCAGGTGCATTGATCATCCACCAACATAAGCCAAGCAATGAAACATTTCAGTGCCAACAGCAAATTTTGGGTGCAGCGTGCCCTCAAAACCATCAGGTTCTCTGCTGCCCTTCCACCTCCACAAATGCCGCTGAGGAAGAAGTGGTAAGGTCAGCGCTAGTGATCAGGTCTGAACATTATTAAAAACAGCAGCAGAACTGCAGTCCTCCACCTTTACTTATATTCTTGTGTTTATTTTATTGATTGGAATAGTGCATATTTGGGGAAAAAAAAAAAAAAAAAAAAACCTGCATCAATAAGTATGCTGGTCCTGAGCAGACTTTACCACAAAGAACCTTTTTATAGCTCATGTGTAATGCAGGCAGACCAACAGTTTGTAAAAGCAGCTCATGCAAATTTTGAAATATAATATCAGGGTTCATGATTAGTTGAAATTTAAGGAAAAATACAAAAAAGAACAATGGCACTGATCCTCAGCGAGGAATTAATAGTTTCTAAAAAGATTCTATTTCGGCCCTGAAGGTAGAGAATCTATCCATAACGGCTTAAAATGTCCTAAGAAAGGCAGGAGATTGATCCAGTGGCAAACAAGGAGAATGAAGCTCAGCTGCTCCATGAACACTACAAAAGAGAAGGATCCAACAGTTCTCCTTAAAAGTCTGTGGGTCTGCTTGTGCAGTTCTGGCCTCTGCCTCTGGAGGCACCGTGAAAGCGTTTAGGACCCTGCCTTTTTAGGGGAGATGAGAGATGGTTCAACTCTAACCTAACCTCCGTGCCATAGAGCTTGCAAAATACAGTCTGCTTTGTTATTTCAGTATTACAGGGAGCAAAACATGCAAGGCAAGCAGGATCGTATGACTCTCTTCATGTTTTTTCCTTTACGCTCCTCCCTTAGATACCTCACGTCAATCACCCTGTTTCACTTAACAAAACAACAACTTAGGATTCTAGCAATGTTCTACAGTAAAACAAGGTCTATGAAAATAAATATATGCTAAAGTCTAAAGTTGCGATACATACAAGATTTCTCCATGTGTCCACATTAGGATGTGTCTGTCTAGACACATCTGCCCAAGCAAGGATCAGAAAGGATGAGAATGCCCATTTGCCTGGAGTACAGCTTCCATGTCAAGAGGCCAGGATGCCAAGTACCAATTTCACGAGCTCCATGAAGAGGTCACTTGTCATTCTTAAACCAAAGACTGGCCATTTTCTTTAATACCTAATGCCAATGTGAAAGCACCAGGGTCCGGGCTGATCTAACCATCTAACATGAAATGTTTGTTTCCATATTAGAACTTTTTTGTTTGCATTAAGAGACTGGATTGATTGTTCATCCTGGCTCCTGGACACACACGGCATCTGCAGTTAAACGCAGCTTAACCCCAAATTCACGGTTCTCGGAGGCCAGCACTTACAAGCCGGATGCGCAGAGGCTCCAGAGCATCCGCTGCTCCCAGAAGCCAGCCAGGCACGCGCAAACTAACCCAAAACTGTTTACACACTGCAAACCTGATCACTGACAGAATCGCTGGGTCCACACCGCAGGACTTCCCTCACGTGCAGCCGCTTCTCCAGACGAGTTTTCCACGTCTTGGTACGAGTTGCCCCTAGCCCCGTCTCCAGACACAAGGCAGTGGGCCGGTACCCTGCCAGCGTCCCAGCACCCGCGTGCTCAGCGCGCAGCTGCGCTCCCGCCAAAGCCCCCGCGGGGCCCGGCTTTCGTGGGCAGACCCCAGCAGGGTTCCAGGGCTGCTCGCGCAGTGCACCCTGCTGGACTGCGCCGCGCCGGGACACCGGCACTCGCCTCCCATGCGCCCAGCCGCACCGCGGGCGGCCTCAAGCTGAGCTGGCGCAGGCAGGAGTATGGACAGTGAGCAGGCCACAGCAACGCAGAGAGCTGCTTTCGAGAGCTATTTTCCACAAGTAATTCTTCTAGTCTCAATTATTCTTCCCCCCCACACACCCCAATTGAACTGATTTGTTTTTTTCTCTGGGTTTATTCATTTCAAAACATCACAGCAAGGGCTTCACTGCTGAGCGAGATGCACAGTTGAGCACACGTTAACAGCACGTGGGCGTCTAGAGATGAATCCTACCATGGCTCTCCTAACCCCAGGTCTGTTTAGCAGTCTCTCCCAATTAGCAGCTTCTAGACCAAAAGACAAGCTTAATTATAACTTTTTCTCCACCTTTCTTAGGGAAGGCATCCAACAGTACAAAATGGATTAAATGGAAGTAAGTGACTTAAGGAAGCTCTCTGGATAATTAAACGACATTCTGATTTTCCAAAAGCAGATGGAAAAAGCTTATGCTGCAAGGTACTTTTCAGGAAGCGTCTGAAACACTGGAGAAAACAAAAAATGACATAATGAGAAAGGACAGAATCCATTTACTGGGATATTTAATTTCTGTCAGAAGCCACATTCCAAGGAAAGGGAAAAAAATGCACTTGACCGATTCTGAACCACACAGAGACTTGATAGAGGAATTTTAAAACCGCAGCAAAGTGACTGAAAACTTTACCTTTCCTTTTCCTTTTTTTTTTCTTCTCTTTGTTATCCAGAAATGCCGTTAGTTTTCTACCAGGATCTTTTCAGCTATGTTTTAGCTTAAGAAAACTTATTCTCTATTCATGCTGGTGCTGAGACAGCAGAAACAGCAGAAACACAGCAGTCTAAATTTTATAATCATCCCTTTACGTAGCATGTATCAATAAGTAATTACAGCACAATTAAAGAAAACCTCTTACATTTAAACAAAATTAGGATGGAGAAAAAATAAAAAAGCAGGAGATTTAGGAACTGGGCTGCTAAATACTTGTGACTGGCACCATTTTCTCAGGTAATTGCAACTGTAGATACTGCAACTGTAAGAAAAGGACATTCTTACATAAATGTGATTTCTTTAAATTTAAAAAGTATCACTGTTTTGTTAATGGTATAAATAATCAGAGGTGCTATATAGAGCTGCAAAAGATGTTTTCACAGTTACAAGAAGATCCTTTCCTTGCTATAGCCCGCCCAGCTCCAGGCCTCATGTTTATAACAGCAAAACATTCTCAATTCCTAGGTCTAGCTGGCATGGTTGAAACCATAGTTTTCTCTCTGAAATTTGCTGTTACTGAAGGATGGAGCAAGGGAGCTACTTACACGAGGCCGGGTCTGACCGAAGGTTTCGAGCAGCACCCGTCCAAGTCCAGCTCGGAATCTGTGGCCCCGCACAGACTCCTCGGTGCCGTTCCAGCTTCCGAGCAGAGAGCTGTGCTCACGAGCCGCAGCCTCCCGAGCCCGAGCGCATCCCCAGAGACCTGCGTGACTTGAGCTAACCTGGCAGCTCCCAGGGCAGCGCCGGGTATGTAAGGCCGGGCACTCATCCCCTTCCACCAACACACTCTGTTCGTGAGCTCCGCAGCGTGGATGCTCTGCCGAGACCCGGCACGGCTGTAGCGTCCACTGCCGCCCGTGGCCCTGTTTGGAAGTAGGTCTCTTGTCACTGAGAGGAATAAGACTCAAAGAATGAGGCTATTGAACTCACATCTACTAGGACCTTTCCAAAGATCCTTGTCCCACCTGGTTCCTTTGCTAGCCCTTTGTCATCTTTTAATAACCATCTTTAAATAGCAGAGGTGTCTAATGTATCCAGACAACCATTTGATCTGGATTTACTTCAAAGTACATAAAGGAAGAGCAACAAGGCCTACCAGAGGTGACAGACTAGTATAAATATCCATGGTCTGCCCGCTTCCTCTTTCAATTTCTTTAAGTATGAAATAACCTGGATTTCTACAATCTAACATTAGTTTAAAATTGTAGCATTGTCTGCTTCATATTTTAATTATGAGATCATTTCATGGAGATACAAAGTTTTCTGTCCCGAAGATTACTCATATATCTCAACAGAAAGCAGCACATCCATTCTCTCACAAGTGATGCTGAGGTCTTTCCACCCAAGTCTGTTAAACACACATTTTCTATTCTGGATGCTTTATTTTACTCCTAGTACTGGGCAGCCTTAGTTATCCACAATATCTTGTATCCGTTTGGGAATTGCCTGTGTAAAATTCCCTCGATGACAGTTCCCATTAGCACACATTCATTTACGCATACTTTTTTTTGCATTTGTGAAATTCCTTTCAAGTGGATATGAAAGATTATTCCTTTAATAGTCCCTTCCCCACATGTAGATAAGTCTTATTCAGGGAAGCTGTAGCTCACCATGACCACTAGATCAAAGAGGCTCCAGCAAAGAGACTATCTCGGAATCTGTGAAGGATCAACTTGTCCTCTAAGCCCTGCCCGGCATTCACATCACATGGCCATGCAAACCCATCCCACCTGCTTTAACATCACAGCGTGCCCGAAACAGCAGCATCTTCAGCAACGCTGCTTCAGTCCTGCATACAACAAGCCCCTGAGGAGTTCCTACCATTCTGCAAGGTTTATTTGCTAAAGTCTCTCTATCTATTCCTGGGCAAATAAAGCTCAAAGAGGACCTAGGCCCCTCACCCCAGCTATGCCCAGGTGATAGGTTGCACAGTCCCTCAAACCTGCTCTATGGTCAAACAGCAGATCGCGAAACAGAAAAGGGATTTTGGGCCCCCCGCAGAGCAAGGGTTGACACTGAAGGCAGAACATGCCCTGAGAGGCCGGGTTGCAACACTGCCTTGTGGCAACTAAAAAATGCTGCCTGGCAGAGGACGAGGTCCAGTTGCTACCTTCCGTGAGAAGGAATATCCCATCACAGATTCACTCCAAACCTTGGTGAGCTCCACCAGAAGCTCATAAAGGAAATGGAAACGGGTCTGAGCTACCTTGAAACCTCTGTGCAACTCTAGAGGGCATCTTTAGCGACCAGCATTTTCACTTCACCCCCATGACAGGCATCCTTCCTCTCCCAAGCTGAAGGAAGTGTGGGAGCAGTAACCCATCACATGAGACAGGGTTAGATGGAGGGCACATATCTGATTATGAGCTGATCCACTACCAGAGCAGATTATTTCTTTCCAAGAGGTATTTTGTCCCTATTACGAGCTGCTTTTGCTCACTGTACGAACTACATTAACTTCAGTAGGGCCTGTCAGGCCTCCTCATGAATCAGTTTTCTTGGTGACTCTATATGGCCTCACTTCCCATAGCATCGCAGCACTGCGATATCCGAGAACTGATGTGTCTGAACATCTGTTTTCAAACCTCAAATACATGCATGACAAGATCCAAATCCTGCTTTCAAACATCAGCCTGCTTTCTGAGGAAAAACCTTTTTCAGCCACACAAATTAGGCAGAGCAGGATCCTGATAGTCCCTTAGATGAGCATGAAGACATGTGAACATGGTATGGGAAGGTATGGAAGTACAGAAGACACCACATGCTTCATGTTTGCTTACCTGAACTAAAGATAAAGGAAAAGCAAGTAGAGCAGCAACAATAAATGATGATTCGGGATCCTCCTTCCTGCTCTTTATCCACGTTTAAGATGTGGTCCTCTTCATTCCTCCACAACCCTCTGCTATAGGGAGGAAATACAGGTTACACTTTCTCAGGGGAATTAGAAGACTCAGTCAAAGCCAAAGGAATATGCACAGGAATTAGAAACAATTATTAAATGGTTAACCTGAAGTTGTGAATTTTGGGGAGAAGAGAAAAAAAAAATTCCACCAGGAAAGCTGGAGTCTGCTGATATAAGAAAACAGCCCTGAAAAGGAAGCTCAGAAGGCAAGGCTGACACCAGGGACTGAAAGGTGTTTCTGCCCCCATGCGACAAGTAGCCTGAAAAACTATGAGCATGTCAAAAATCCCCATTTCTGACCCATAAAGAAGTAAAAGGTCCCAAATGAAAGCTTGGGGAACTAGGAGAGGCAACAAGTTCAATGCAGAACATTTTTCTTGAGTTTTGGATGTTTTTGCTGTTAGCTTTGCAACAATTCTGCAAAATTAAAGTATTTTTATTTTTAATTGGTCAAATACATCAATCATCTTCAAACACAAAAGTAAGTAAACATCAATTCTAGTCTTCAAACTTTGGTAAAATGTTTCTACCACTAGAATGTTCCCAAAGAACAGAGGAAGACTCAGTGCACGTTTTCAGTTGTGTCTCCTTGCAGCCTTCGATACAGAGCTGCAAACAGTAGTGCAACCAACTTGAAGAAACCACTGAGAAGAGAGCAGAGAAGAAATCTAGAATAACAGTGTTTGACCCAGATGATCTTGTACAGCTATTCTCTTGCTTCTTAAGTTTGGAAAATTTTGGAATTCAAAAGAGTCAAGAGGTATTTTTTAATCACAATGAAATTACTTTTTCCTCACCCTTTATATTAAAACTATATATTACACTTATATGACACTTTCATCCTGAATGACTGCTAAGGTCTTTACCTTAACTTTTGAATCTCCATCAGATGTACGAAAAGCGCTCTCACATTTTTTACTTGGAGCACAGCAGAGCTTATTTCCATCCACATTTACAGTGCTAACAATAGCCAACACCTGCCTATGCTCCTCCAACAACCAGCTAAAACTCAAGACATATTTCTAAGAAGCTTTTTTTTCCCCCAGCATAGTTGCATTTTTGTGAATGAGATCTGAGCCACTGCCATCTGTGAAGTTTTGCCTGGGTGAAAGACAACAGTTGTAACCTCTTTTTGCTTTATTTGTATCGATAGGCTGGGAAAACCAGTGATATCTGAAAGGCAGAACTGGCACTTAAGTGAGTGCAATATCAGAGATAAGGGAAAGGATAGCACTGAGTTGGACTCATAAAACCCTCCATCCTTAGTGAAGTTCAAACTTTACCGAAATTATAAAGACACAACAGCTACAGAGGCAAAAAAGAACAAGAAACTTTAAAACAGCCATAATATCTACAAGTAGCTTTTTGCTCCAGATTATGGGGGAGCACAGCCACTTACACCTATTTACAAATCCTCCCTCTGCAGGGACCACTTTGTTCGGCTGATGCCAGGTTGTGTTGTCTTTTCAACCAGTCCCCAGGCAAGTGCCCCTTTGATTTGAGCAAAAGGGGAACACTTAGATTAGCTTAAAAATTCCTCAGCATCACACAGAATGAGGACCAGATAGACACTGTTGCACTTGCTACTGGCCATCATCCTGATATTAAAAGAACATCCTGTCCAGTGAATAGCCAATAGGTGTATCTTCTTTCCGTTGCAGTCAAGCCTGAGCTTGGAATTCAGCTGCAAGCACTTCAATGCTGATGATTCACTCCTTGAAGGACCTCCAGGGAAGCCCTACAGCACCTCCAGACAAAGTTCTCGCCTCTGGCTTTTCTTGGCTTGCAGGTTTATTACCCACTGGAGAGTTAAGACTTACTATGTGTCCAAATACAACTGAAATTCCAGGCCCATACATGTGCTGATGGACTCTGGAGCTCCTAATTATTATTACATTTTCCTAACAACTGAATGAGATGCTAAATCACAGCCTTGATCCCACACTGTGCCTCTGCACAAAGCCACAGCTGATGTTGATCCTCAACTGGAAGAATGGGAGGGGGGACAGGAAGATCCAGCTGTTGCTCATTTGACTCAAGAAAGAAACCATTTACTGTGATGTGGATGCTGAGAACAAAATAGTGTGAGCAAAATAACACTCCCCACCCTTTTTTTTTTTTTTAGAAAAAAAAGGGTAATATCTTCAAAACTAAGACTGTAACTAAAACAATGGCTTATAAAAATGGGAAATATCACTTAGAAGTAAATCTTTTTTTTCCTCTTCCATTAATGTAGCTTTTTTGTCCTTCGTTTGCTCCTTGAAAGTTTGGCCAAAAAAAAAAAACTTCCTAAAGTTAATTTCTCTCAGGAGTAATAGGGTCAATGCAGCATTACACGTTTAAGCTCTGGATTCCAATAAAAAAGTTGTTACCATAGCAAAAAGCATTGTTGCAAAGACAAAACACAGAGAGTAACATTAAAGGAAAAAATTCTCCAAAAATATTTCAGAGCTCAACAATAATGTAGGATATTTTAATTGGTGAAAGATGACTGTGTGCTACTGCTCTGATAGTCTCACTATGATGAAACAAGCTACCACTTTAATTCAGAATGCAAATGTCTAACTTACTGTTTTTTTTCAAAGATTTATCAATTATTTTTAATGTTATTTGCATCATGCTGGTGCCCAAGGCAAGCCAAGGACTACAGAAAGATCCATACAAATATAGTAAAAAAGGAAAGTTATATGTTGTAATTTGGGTTGTAATTTAGGAAATGGATAAAAGGGGAGAAAAAAAAAGGGAGGAGGAGTTGGGGTGGTATAATGGAAAGACAGGAGAGCAGCAACCTGAGCGTAGCAACGCCCTTAGTTTGCTGTGCCACTTCCAATCACCCAGCACGCTCAGCCAGCATCCTGATGCAAATGTGTCCCCAAAAAAGCCTCAAATAAGGATGAGCTTTCCACATGAAGGACAACCCCAGAGAAAGCAGGAAGTGGATGCAGGAGCAGATTCCAGGTGGCAGAGCTTGCCTTGCTGGCAACAGCTGTAAACGATGATGCAGAAATATCTGAGGTAGGACGGGGCGGGCCTGGAAGAGATAAGGACAAGCCAGTGGAAGCTGTGACACAGCTAGGACCAAGGGCCAGGAAAATGATCTAAATAGCAGAGCTGAACGGCCTCAGCAAGGGTGAGGTTGTGGGCAGAAAAGCCAGAGAGGAGAGTGCTCTACAAGACGCAGGCTGAAGGCAGCACAGAGAAGACTTTGTATGAGGATGTGCAAAGGGCAGGGGGGCACAGGGGGACCTGTGCCACGATGGAAGCAGGAGAAAGATTTGTCCCCAGCCAGTCTGGGTGGGCCTAGAGAAGCAAAGGATGAAGGAAAGGAGGCTGTAGACTCTGGCAGGGGGATAATGTGTTTCTTTGAGGCAGCAAAAGGAAAAAAGAATTCAAAAGAAGGTATAAAGGGATGACGGGGATTTGGGGGAGATGATCTGAAAAGAAAAAGGACTCTACAGAATAAGGGCAAGTGTAAGAAACAACAAAATACAAGAACACACAGAATTTCACTGAAGAGGGCAGCATGTGATGTAGAAGGGGCACACGGCAAAAGCAGCGTGTGAACGGCAAATAGACATAAGTGAACAATTATATCCCACTAGCTATTAAAATAATGTTTAGGTTTTAATTAACCCTCATAAGACCTTTGACCTCACAATGCTAACATTATTTTAATAGTTTGTGGGGGGTGGAGCGGTATTTATTCCTTTGTGTAAATCCTTCAAAATGCTCACGCTGGGAAGCCGGCATTGGCAGGAGGATTTGCCCCCCAGGAGGCTGCTGGCTGGGGATGTTCAGCATCTTGCCGCAGAGGATTGCCTCAAGCAAACGGGCTCTGCTCTTTCTAGATACTTCCTAATAGCTAAGAAAAATGACTCGGGGCTAAAGGTTTCAAGCGTGGAGGTCTAAAGGTTTTAAGTGCTTCTGTCCCCATCTCCCTGGCCTCTCCTCAGACACTGTCAGCAAATTCAAGGCTGCCCACTGAGCATGTGAAAATTGTCATCTTCCAGATTTAAAATACATGGTCAAATTTGAAGTCCTTAGTACAGAATATGGAAGCACTAGCACCTTTTGAAAAGACAACAGTTAGAGTTGCTATTTATACATACATACACATATGTACACACACACACCTCCATATTTTGTAAAAATGAACAAAATAATATCTCTTTTTTTCTTCATTGCCATTGGAGAAATGGCTGAAACGTTTTAGATTAACTTTTCCAAAATATTTGCCCAAGGCAGACAGCACGGAAAATTTTAGGCCAAATAGTTTAAGTTTGGCAAAGTTATAGGCAATAAAAAAAAAGGGTCTTATAATAGAAAGTGTTGGGCAGCCTTATGCCAGACATCACTGTTCGCGCCACTTGTAAGACTTCATTTTCTTTAATAGGAGCTGCATAGCAGGGCTGTAATATCCTCGGACTTCCTGTCTTTAATTTCCTTTGAATATAATCTTGGTCTTAAGCCTTCCTTCCTAAAAAATCTCTGTCTTTAATTATTTTTTAAACCAAATTACAACTTAACAAGCACACATTCTCGTAAGGCAGAGCCTCTAATTATCAGAATGACAGTGCCTCTTAGGATCTGAATTTCACAGTGTTTCAGTGACCAATTGAACAAGTCACTAAATAATTACACGCCATCACTGCCAGAAATAATTAGAGAGGATATTATAAGTCATTGTGGATACCTACACCTTGCATTACTCAGTCACCTGGATGATTCTTGTGGAGGAATATGTCTTGAAGCTATATATGCACAGTCCCAAGTGCTCTTGCAATCATTAGTCACTATTTGGAAGTTGTATTGCACTATTATGACTGGGATAAACAAAGACATTTCTCAGACCTTATTTAGGCCAAACTGTCACCACCTTGAAACATTGGATAAAATTATTTTTCTAGATAGAATTATTTGATTAGCTATCTTACTGGGAACAACTTTTAGATCCTTAAAAAGGATAGTTTAATTCTGGATCAGATTCCCCAGACTCACGGTATTGATGTGTGACATGCTGCATTATCCTCTGGTGTGGCATGAAATAGTCATGGTTGATGAAGTCAGGGTCTTTCAGACATAAGCCAAATGTGCAGCAGTGTCCTTAACCCCAAAACCTTATAGGATTGTAGCTTTTAAACTAGAACATCACATTCTGAATGCTTCTCTGCTGCCTTGGGGCTCCACTCTAGCAGTAGTGGTCAGAAATTTCAGAATAGTTTCTTTACACCATTTAGACAAACATGCCCAGCTCTGACCCTGAAACACAGTTATTATAAATCCTTGTTTACCAAACACTATCACATAAATCACATGGTCATACCTGGGAGGAATTAGACCCAAACAGGGAGGTCTATCAAGGCAGGTACTCTTTAAACCACGGGGTATTTAGGGGAATTTTCCACCTTGACTGGCTAGTGGAGATGGCTCAACGCTGCCTATGGGCTAGCCCCACACACACATCTGTATCTTTGCACAAGAAAATACACAGGAAATTTGCTCCAAGAGCAGACGACCACATCCATTTCAGTGGCTCCAGCTGGAGAAGCTGCCCAGATGTGCAGTCCCCATGACAGCAACAACCCGTGTCATGAAGCCTCCTGCTGCTTCTCTGTGACCGGTGGCCTCCAGACCAATGCACCCAGTTAGAGCAGAATGGAAAGCATCTGCTAGTCCTGAACCCAACTCCCCAAGGCACCCATGCATCTCCTTCACAATGTATTTTTTTTTAAAGTTATTCTTTGTGAGGCATCAGGGCTTTCTTTAGATTAAAAGATAATGTAGCTTCTTTTTAGAGACTAACAAAACCATAGAGCTCTATCTTTTGAAAAACAATTGCCAGTTGTTTCAACTAGGTCTTCAGAGGGAAAATGAACCCAATACTTAAGTCTTTCCCTTAATTATCAGTAAAAGCCTACAACAGTGTTTTTAAACCTCTGCTTGAATATGAATGAAAATTCCAGAAACACCTGAATTGCCTTTTTCAAGGTAAAAGCCTGACTTGAGGAAAATTGATCCATCTTGAAAGCAAACTAGAAAATAAGTGCTACACGCTTCCTCACAAGTGTTATGCTAGTCTAAATGAAAATATGACTAACATCACCTTAGATTCAACTCTCCATGGCATTTAGCTAAAATATCTCAATTTATCTTTCCCTGACAGTTTATAATTTTAAGGAAATTTGAGATTTTTTTTAAATGGACATTTTAGCACCATCTGCTGGTGTTAAGACTTGCTCTGGAAACTAAACACCAGCTACCTGCTTCATTTTGACTTCCTCAAAGTCTGGTTCTGACTCCTATTAGGAAAGGCTTTTGCTTACTTTCCTAATACAGATCCCAAGATTGGCTTAGTAATTCATCTGAATGAATCATGCATCCAGATGGAATATACCTTCTGGAGGTCACGTATCAGAAGCAAGACAGTATTAAAGAAATAGCATATCTACAGCTCCATCTAGGAGTAGACGTGATTGGTTTTGCACTTTAAGAAGGAAAACTTCATTCCCCAAGGGATAATTTTTTTTTTCTCCCCGAGTAGATAGCAATATTTAGACTAGAGAACTGTGCTATGCTGTTGGAGATTTGGTACCTGGTTTGCACAGTCAAAAACAGACCTGCTAAAATTATCTCTATGCAACTTACTCCATCTTAATTCATCCACTTGTTTTTTTTACTTCCTCAGCATGCTTCCAATTCAGGACCAATCCCCTCCTATTCAAGACCCCCTGGGGCTTAGATAGCCTGGTAGCACCTTAGCAAGTGGTCAGACTAGATCTCTCCTGCCTTTCTGCAGCTCCTGTCCTGAAAGCAAGGAACACCTCCCCACTCCAGCACGTTTCATCTGAGGCAGCACTATGCCAAGCTCACAGAATTCCACTCTATGAGACTTGCCAAATGCCTCCGATAGCCTCAGAGGTTACTAAAAAACCTGCCATGGACTTTGTGGAGCCCGCTCTGAGGGAAGGGTTACTAGCTGAGTTCAGGAATGTGCAATTGCTCTATGAGGGCTCTTCTTCATATCAGTGACTGCTAAAACATGAAAAGACAGGAATGGACCTAGCAATAGTTTTTTTAGTCTTCTCTTTCAGCACTCAACATTAATCTTCATGGTTTATGCTTCAAGCTCTGTTGCATCTCAATAACCTGCCGTGCGCTACCACTGGAGCCCTCTCTGCATCTTCCCTGGACCCATTAGCCTAAGGATTATATTCCTTCCCTTAACTGTCCTTTCTCCCTTTCCTCCACTCACAATACCCACTGTTTAAAACTGGAATTCAATTGTCTGGACCTTAATGGGATATAGAGAAACAGTCTTCAACAAGTGCATTCCAGCTTGCTGTAAAAAGCCAGTGTAGAAGCAGCAGATGCTCTGAAATGCCAGTTTAGCAGCTTGTGTGTCCAGCTGTTAAGGGTTAGGAACAGGACTGGGAAATGAGGAGTCCTTTGCATTGCAGCAAAGCTACAAATTTGTGTTCAAGAGGATCAGGTCAAAAAATAAATCCTGTTATTTGTTTAAAAGATTTGTGGGTACACCTCCACATTCACTGGCTTGAAACAGACCCCCTAATGTCTGGAAGAGATGCAAAACCTACATCTCTTCTAAAGTTTCAGAAGGAAGAAGAAAGGCCATGATCCTTAATGAAGGATAGGACTACTTGCTTTTGCATAATCTTCTACAGAAGAAGCTTGACAAAAGGTCCAATGTAGTGATCTAAACCAGTTCCTTAAGAGCTGCACAGAATCAAGGAGTACCTTGGACACGCTGCCTTGGTTGATGGACAAGGCATCTTCAAGAGAAGGCCACAGGAGGTTCCACTCGCAGTTCCCAGTCTCTACGGGCTGCAAAATAAAAAGGCAAATTTAATATAATCATTTCAATTATATCTTCTCATACTGACAAATTTCAGTTCAAACTCACTTCTAAATTGCTTCTTCCTGCATGAATATCATTCTTGCTTGTCTAACTTGTATTAATATCAATGAGCTTCAGAAAAAGGTTTATCATGAAGAGCTGTTTGAAGATAGGAGGGGTTAGAAAACATTTTGCTGTTTCAGCAAAACAGAAACCATGGGAGCAAATTAATTCAGGCAACTTTCCCATTAAAACAAAGCCAAGACCTTTAAGAAGTGTCCATAAGTTTAACTGTCCTTTCCGAAATATTTTAAAGAAATGAGTTCCGTTGAATTGCAGTGTACCGCTTTTTTTTTTTTTTTTCAATTTTAAATTAATGTATATTCAAATAAAGTCAAAGGTGAAATGAAGACCTTCCAAATTTAATAAAATGAATTTTCTGTGACCTCAAAGACGGCCTTCATGGCAAGAAGCCACCTCTGCACTTTGGGAAGCGATAGTGCAGCGTCACCCCAGCAGCTGGGTCCTCCTGAGCATGTAGATGGGCAGTCAGTACATGTGGGAAAGAAGGGTGAGGTACTGTGCTAGAGATGTCCTGTACAGTCATACGTGAAGCTAAGTGAGACTAATAACTGTGTGCACATGAGCTCATTTTTAAAAGATTGCCAAGTGCATTAAGAAAACTCGATTGGCTTTCAGTAAGAGCGTCAAAGCATCTGAATTATGTGCAGCAAATTTATCTAAGGAAAAATATGTTCTCATGGCAGTTGCCTACTAACAGACATTTTCATTACATATTTTTTCCACAGATTTTCAATATCTGAATGTAGCTTGCATATGTCCATTAAGAAAGTAGATAATGGACATACACATAGAATTCCTAGTTACTCACCTAGCGCTCTGATCCTGGGTTTCTAAGACCTCCAGAGAAAGCAGATGATGTGATAACACTAATATCAATATTATGGTGCAAGAGACGCAACAAGTTATATTTGATTCATTAAATTACCTGGCTGACAAATTATGGAGAAAGTTTTATATTTAGAAATAGCAACATTTCAGTTATGCTAGAAGAGACATGAGCTGAACATCCTGCAGCCCTGATCTTCCATATCAGAGAAGGGAAGAAAACTTACTATGTTTGTCAGTTCTTGATTTGGTTCCACATTAATCCACCTCATTTCGGTGATTCGTTTCATATCTGGGTATTTTCTGATAAAGAAATGCCATACCTGCACATCTCATGGATATATTTTCTCAAGCACAAGGTTCTTTCACATTTTGGTGAAAAAAGTATATGTCCTCCTGGATTAATTTTTAACTTCCCCCCACCCCTTCCCCCAAATGAAATACAAATTTACAAGTCACACAAGTTTCACAAGTCACACAAAAGACCCTCAAAGTGCAGAAAAGATCATTTCTAAATCTGACAGGCACTTCTCCATCCACAGCTCTTCCAGTCCCATTTTCCCTGGCTCTGTGAGAGCTCAGTCCCCACATAATTCCTTTTGGCTATTCAAGGTACTCCCAAGAGAAGGAAATGGTTTAGGTAACAGAAGGGTATTCCAGCACTCTTGCTGATGAACAGGGATAGTGTTGGATCAATTGCCAGTAATACTGGTAACACAAATGTGCCATTTTGTGGCTATCTGCTTTCCAGTGCCGACGATCAGGCATGAGCAAGCAGCTCCCATGTTCACCTCTAGCCTAGCTTGGGTATTTTGGCTGCTGCTGAAGGAACACAAACAGTGTCCTGTTCAACTCAGTATGACAAACTACATGTTTCCTCTTGGACCTAATCCAGCTTTCACTGGAGGCAACAAGAAATAGGACCTTTAACAAACTCTGAGCACCTTTAGGATATAACATGAATCGGCCTGGAAATTAGTATTTGTCCACTTCCTAATCAGCACTGTTGTTCAGACAACCTCCATTCCTCCAGTTCAATACAAGAAAACCAACAGTCTACTGATACTGTAGGTGTACTCTAAAGAGATATTTTGATTGAGATAATACTCAGATGTCTTAAATACATGGCTAGACGGGTCTGGATTCTTTACATGGAAATCCTGATTTTCGTCCACACTAATTACCATGGGTCTAGTACTCTCAGGAAATTGTCCTTCGGTGGGAGATGCTACAAGAGCAATATATTGTCTTTCTGGTTCAGAACTTGTGGGCAAAGTGAGCTGGAATGTGCTGACATCTAGCATTAGCATTTCATATCAGCAAATTTGTATACACTGTAAAAAGATAGAGTAGTAACAAATCCCTACGTCAAAATGTACTTAGAGATACAACTATTTCTTAACTTATATTTAAAACACAATACAGTCACAACATTTTGAACTAGATTTCAAGTTCTTGAAGTTCATAGAATACCCAGAGATGACATTTCTGCTTCTCAAAGCACCGGTTGGCTGGAATCAGAAGAAAAACAAGGTCAAACAAAAATATTAGGTATACAAAGAAATAAAAAATAAAATAAAACAAATAAATAAAAAGAACTCCTAGAACACTGCAGTGAAGCTGTGCTTTAGGTGACAATGAATTCAGCAACCTCAAAATATTACTCTCACAAGGATTTTTATTAGGGCAGTATAACCTGATAGCAAAAAAAGAACCCCCCTCTCCCCTTGGGTCATCATTCAGGTGTTCAGGTAGAAAAAGAAAATCTTGAACAGAAATCCTTTCGGACCATCATGAAAAGGCCTAAGCAGAGCCCTGGTATGGTGCAATGAAATTAAAAAAGATGTCATGTTACCATGTCAGCCACATCTGTGACCCATATGGTGCATGTAACAAGAGCATATGTCTATACCTAAAGAGAACATTATATGTTGTATAAGGCCAGGGCAAATGTAAAAGTGAAGTAGAACACCTTCACATTACAAACACAGTTTGTTATTTGTGTCACATCAAAGAAAGAGTCTCTAGGAATTATTGCTCTCTGAAGTCATTTAATTATGATTAAGTGATCTAAGAACTAGTGTAAATGGTATTTTATACCCCAGTGATTTAAAGTATGAGATGCAGTCAAGGTGAGTAAGATTTACAGCCAAAACTCATGCAACCTTACAGTAATTTCATGACACTTTTACTACTTGCCTAGACATTTCAGTTCTTGAAATAATTAAAAATACACAAGCAAATTCTATTCTTTGGACACCTATAATAAGCCATGGGCAGAACAGAGAATAGGTTGCTTCGTGATTTATGCAGTTCCCCTTTTATTATAACAGGGACAAAGATGACGCAGAGCAAACACAACCTCTTGAGCTCCTTAGAAAGGAAAAAGTAAAAGTAAGCACAGTGGGATGTCCACAAATCTCTTACAATTGGACTATATCTGACTCATATTAAAGTGTCCCACCACAAGACTCTCATCTCTGGTTAATCGCAAACACCCATCAGCTAAAGAACACATGCATCTTGTTGAGACCCCATGCATCATAGGAGCAGGTAGATCAGCCAAGATGCTGAGGGGCTTCTCTCAGATTTTTAGCTTTAAAAAAAGCTACTCTCAGGTATTTGCCTCCAAATAGAAATGAGAGTGTCCAAGAAGAAAAGCATAACATATCAGCGAACAGTTATATTTCACAGCTTTTCCAGTTGGAAATAAACTCATTTTCCAGTGACAACTGTTAATCCACTCTCCTCTAGAGTCTCTGCCTGAAAGGCTACAGGTAAAGAACAGAAAATTGGCTGACAGAAGAAAGTACCAGATGGCTGCTGGGATGGGAAAAAAATTGCAAAGAAGAAAATGAAATGTGAGTTGTAGAAATAAGGATTGAATCACAATCAAAATGTAAGTAGAGAACCAGAGCCTTTGGATTTTAACGGGAGCCATGTTAGCAACATAGCAGCTACCCAAGTGGTAAACTGGAGGGCCTCAAGAGACCCTCCAAACACACCACAGTGTTAAATTGCATGAATTACATGTGTAAAGAATGCTCTCCGAATCATCACTTTTGGCTGATGTAGCCATACAGCTGCACAAACTTATCTTCCTGTACATAGGCTGCATTAGCTTGAATACTCAGGCCTGCCTCTTTCAAGTGTATAAAGTTACTGATGTGAGCATGTGTCTCACTCACAAGTCATGCACTTTTCCAGTCTTTTAAGTAGCTTCTAAATTCACAATAGTCTATTTGAAATGGAGAGCTAAGCAAAGGAGCAGGCAATGTGTTTACCTTCAAATAGTATAATTAGTTTGGCAGCACTGTAAGGATGAAGAAAACAGAAATCGTCAAAAATAATCGGCTCAAACTCACCAGTATTGCTGGTTTACTTCTCTTCAATGTAGACGAAAAGAAAATCTGGGAGCAAAATTTAGTTCTAAAAATAAAACACATGAACTGACTTACAATCACAAATGAGAGTCTCATAGGTCAACGATGTACATGTTCTTGAAACTACTGCTGACCTCCTCTTAGCTCTAAACACTAGAATTTAAGTCCTTTATTACTTGTCTTGTCTGACATTGTTAGCTTGCCTGCAGAATTATTGTCTTAAAAGGACTGTGTTAATATTTGTGAATAACCAGATCATAGAATCACAGAATGCCTAAGGTTGGAAGGGACCTCTAGAGGTCATCTAGTCCAACCCCCCTGCACACGCA
>JAWLRI010000229.1:4990973-5032837 GCA_034781795.1 Crypturellus tataupa
CGGGTCTTGAAGATCTCCAGGGAAGGAGACTCCACAACCTCTCTGGGCAGCCTGTGCCAGTGCTCTGTCACCCTCACATATGTACAATTTTGCATAAAGGTACGGTATGGTCTCCACAGCTGGTGATTATGCACGATAAAACCCACCTAAGCATAGTGCCACCGTGGTCAGCTCTGCTCAGTGACAGCAGCTCAGGCAACCACCTTGCATCTCTCTCCTGAAAAACTATGTCTTTGAGGGATATTTTCAAACAGTCAGGCTCACAGCTAATGGTTTTTATGAAATAACGAGTATTACAAAGCCAGCTCCGTAACAAAACAGCTGTTCTCAGCTAGCCCAGACACCCAAACCCATCATACCTGTGGGGAGGTGCACCCCTTTGTAAAACAGCCTTCCAGAATACCACTACTCTGCCTTGCTTTTCTTCTGCATTTGTCTCCTCCTCCTTTAGATGATCTTCAGCCCACTTCGTATTAGAGACTTCATTAAAAAATTCCACTTGAACTGAACTGGCCGATTCTTATTGCCAATGAAATTGCTTTTTCTAAGTAGTCTGTGTGGAAGACTAGCACCTGGAGACACTAGATAGCTCCAGGGATTGGTAACAGGCTATGGAATATGTAACCTCTAGGATGTTGGCTTAACTCCAGAGTCAGGACCAAACTTGAAGCATCAGTCTCGTAGGCAGGCTGCCACACGACACCTTCACAAATTATACCCCTTCCTCGGGGAGCCCTCGCCAGCCTTCTGCTGAGAAACGTCCTCCTATCCCAGCCCCAGCCGTACAGCCGACACCACTGCAAATTGGAGGCTGTAATTTAGAAGCGCGCAGTGTTATGCCAGCACAAAATAACAGCTTTAATGCAACTGTATGAACAACCCTGTGAACTAGATTTAGTTGCCTTCCAAGGGCTGGGAAGGAGACCTACGATTTTGTTGTCGACATATGCTGTAATATAACAGATAAATGATAGAGTTGGGCTATGCCTGGGGCCTAAAAAGCAACACCGGTCAAAAAGAGGTTCTATGCAATTATGCCAGCCATCCTTTTTTTTCAGCCCCCTTTATATTGCATTTTTATGAATCCAAAGTCCAACTATCTACAACCTAACCATAAATAATAAACTAATAGTTCAAGGGAAAATAAATAGTTAGAAAGAAAATTCCCTCCCCTCACTCTGCATTATCATTGTCCCCAACACATTTTTTCTCCTTGTTTAAGCCTGATCCTCTGCTCTTCAAGCAAAGACAAAATGATTCCCATTTGATGCTTTGTGTCACTGCTCAACTCGCTGAAAATACCGCAACTCCCTCCGTTAGTGACTCCTGACTTCGCAGGTCCGCGACTGGGCAGTATCAGTGAAAGCACAGCTGGAGAAATAAAACCCGTGTAAATAGCTGAAAAGATAGGTAAAAGTCTGGGCACCGATCCAAAAGCACTAAACTGCAGACTCCCAACATCTGGTTCAGGGTGGATTCCAAGAAAGACAGAAAGACAGAAAAAGAAAGACAGAAAGAAAGGATTGATTTCGCTGTATATTTTTTACATAAGGTTTTCATTTATTTTTTAATTCATCAAAAATTGTACCCAATTATTATGGTTTCATTTCTTCACCTTGCTGCATCCTGTTGCTTCACTATTTTAGCCATATTAATCAGAAGGAAGCAGTGCCTTGAGCAGGTTTATAAGTAGCTCCCAGTTTCATACTTGCATATTTTATCATTATCAAAGCACGTGACAGACAAGGAACTCTAAATCTTATTAACCAGCCTTTCTTTTTAGCTAAATCAAGGCTTCTAATGCACGTATGATAATTTTACAGAGATTTCATGATCTTTCAGGCACAAGGTCTCAGCACAGGTAATCATGAGCACATGCTCACAGACACCAGAGCTGCTGAGAACCTACACGAGGACCCAGGACTCAGCAGTTGGACCAGGGCTGTGTGAAGAGCGCTCTGGTTAACGCACCCTGCCAGCCAGGCTGCAGGAGGCCAATAACCTCGGTCTGCGACAATGGCTCCACTTCAACAAGGCAGCTTCCCCTGGAAGGGGAACCCTGCCAGGCCATCGATTGCTAATACAGGTATCCTGCATTTCAGGAACAAAGTCCTGGGAAATAAGGAAACTCCCAGCCCATGATCTGTGCAATTTATTCTTCGAGACTGGAGCCCAAGGGCAGTAATTACACGTGCATACTCTCCAGTCTGAATTCTTTTCTTGGAAGTATCAGATGGAAAGATGCTTGTTTTTTAAGGTTGTCTTTGCTACCTGCTCGCAGGCTGTAGCTACAAGGACCAGCCGGCTCCGCGGCCTGCCCAGGCCCTCTCACCTCTCCCTCCCCGGGCATGAGCAGCCTCTCAGGGCCTGCACACAGCTCCCTCGCTCTGCAAATACTTGACTGCTGTCCCACTGCCGCAGGCAGGAGGAAGAGAATAAAGCAGCTCCCCGCATAGTTCACAAAAAAGAAGAGCTTTGAAAAGTGACTGAAAGGCCCTCCACCCATACCTTTGTGCTACCCACATCAGTCTGAACGCTGTGCTCACACCCGGGCACCTAGATCACACACCGAGCTAAAGAAACGGGCAAACAAGAGGGGCAGTTTCAAATCAAACAAAATTCCCTCCTGGGCTACACTAAAATCACCTTGCAAGGAAAGTGGCACTGGAGCTGCATGAGGACCCTGATGCCACCGGATGCCCTTCGCTCCATCTCCTCCCGTAGCTCCTGGTTTCTTGTGCAGTCCCTCACCTGGCAGCAGGCTAACCCAGAGGGCCAGGATGGGATGGGACAGTTTTCTGTTGAGTTTCTTTCCAGTGGGTTTGGAACTGCAGAGTTCGTTTGGGGAATCTCAGGTACTAGCCAGGGTTCAGCTTGTGGGTTAAAAAACCCAGAAGTAAAAAGAGGCGAAAATATCTAAATAAGACCTCTATGACTCCTTTTACAGGGACAGAATTAAAGCATTTCACCAACTGACAGAATAACACATAAAGTGTATTTAAGTATATTTGCAGCCCATGAGCCACATGAAAGGACGAATCATGACAGTCAAAAGCACATCTACATCCTTCCTTTGCACGGTTCTTGCTTTAGAATCCGGTTTATACAAACAGGCAATAAAGCCAGCCGAGACACTACAGCCTCATCCCGCGCAACGAAGGCCACGCACCAAGTCAGGGAAGCTTGAAAGGAAGCCACTTTTTTCTAAATCTCAGCCCTCTGGCTTTTTGCCACCTGGACACCAGCTCAAAAACGATGACCTCATCATTTATCATTTTACCTTTCAGTGCTTTACTTAATACATGACCTGCTCAGTAAAATATTTGCAGACTTGGTACTCTGGTACTCTATCCCATTACAAAGGCACGCATAACATTTCACATCTCTTTCATGCAGGTGGTCCTCTGTTCTAAGTCAAGGCCAAACAGAATATAAAGTTAGGCCAGTTCAGCAGTATAGGTGAAGGCATCTGAACCGAGGGGAGGGTGTTTGGTAACCGCAGATGCCAAGTGCAGCTATACATTTCAAAGATAGTGCTAATTTATTTATTTGGCTTACAGTGACCGAATCCATCTGTCCGGTACAGATGATCAACCACAAGACGTCTACGAATCACTGCGAATCAACCTCTTGTTTTTTTTTGTTAAAATTGTTCACATATGTACCAAGGAGCCACAGAAAGGTGTATTAAAAATGGTCCAGTTCTTTCAGGCAATTCCACTACATTAAATTTTATGAGTACACATGTCTGAGAAGAGAGGAAAAGAGAAAAAAATGTACGTACGTATCGGATGCTTTTATGTTTCTAGTTTATTTTTAGAATGTTTAACAGTGCAAAACGTAATGCCTTTTCAATTCATTTCTCCATTTTTTTCTTCATTCCAAGAAAATATTTCCTGTGCTAGATGATCTCTCTCTCTCTCTCTAAACAGTTTTACACTGGACGATCTAGCTGTAAACATCTTCGGACACAGTAATTCAGATTTACAGCCAGCAAAGAGAATAGAGCAATGCAAGTTCCTAGACAGAGGAATTATAGTACATGCAGGGAGCAAGCTTTTCTTTTCAACTTCCTTACAGAACACATTTGTGCAACTGGTTTTGCACAATTCTCACTAGGGAGAGAGAGATGAAATCTGGTGCTTATGGCACTCAGCGCTGATAGGTACTGGGAATGTTGCCACTTCCAAAGAAGGTCCTGGAAACTTCAGCTCTCTGTCAGAGACTGTCCTCTCCCAAAGGAAAAGCTGCCTTTCCTCAAAAGAAAAGCATCAGAGAGGAGTCAAGAAGCAGCTTTCCTATGAAGCAGCTTTTTATAACAGTTCCCTGTGACTCCAATGCAGGGCTTAAGCAAAGACTGTCACAAGAGCAAAAGGGCACATCCAAAGACACATGGGTGACAGAATCGGAGAGTGAAAAGTACTTTACAGAGCCCCTTATTTTTAAAGGTTGCTAAGGAAACCACTGAGTGCAAAATGAGTTATTCTTCCTTCTCTCTTTTTTTTTTTTTTTCTCCTTCCCTCCAAAGACTCAACTATTGTGCTCTCAAATTAAGATTTGGCTTCAGCTTTTAGAAAGACATGAATAATCATAAAACCATATTGCTGCACATATGACTTATGATTAAGAAGCTCTCTGGGTTATATACAGAGGAAATGTCTGAAAAGGCATTGGCTGACACTTATCAAAAATTGGAAAATGGAAATTACAGCAAAAGAGTAAATTAGCCAAAGATTTTAAAGGAAACCAGCTACAATGCTCAAACAGATGACATCAAATAAAAACCCCTGGTCAGGAGCCAATGCAGATCCTCAGAAAGACATACTTCTAAGCTGGTGACATCCTATTTATGCACGTTCTATGTCATCCAGACATATTCTGGAGATTTGCTACGAAGTAGATGATTTCAAATTTCTGTGCTTTAGCCTCTCTTGCAAAATATCAACTGCTGACACCTTTGCAGATCAGCGTAGGCAGTCCCCATTCATGACACTGCTGCTCAAATGCTGCAGGAGGGGAAGGTCATGCTTTCCAGTACTAAACTTGTTGTCAAGAAAGAGCACAGCGTTTTTTAAGATGTGAATTAACAGTGAGTCATACTGTTTGTGTTTCCCAAATAAATTAATAACAACAACTGACAATTCATTCCTAAAGTTCCTGCATGCCCACAATTCCAACTGACTTCAGCGAAGCCAGGAAAGCTCCACAGCTTTGAAAATGAAAACCATCTTATGTGTTCCAGAAAAAAAAATTTCTACAGATGAATCTGATAATAGTTAAGGTGACATTTGAAATATTTGGAAACCAAATTTGGAAATTAAAAATCCTAAACCAGTAAAACAGAACGAGCTTCTTTTAGAACACAGACTTTCAAAATCTGCACTGCCTTATCTGAGCAACCAGCCTTTGAGGAGCTGAAGATTTTACATTTATTGATGTTATTGACTTTAAGAGCATCATTATTAGTATGATAACTAACAGTTATTGACTGATCATCAACATGAAGCAATCCAAATACCTAAAAAGTTCACTGTTATGAAATCATGAGGACCTGGAAAGAAAAACTGAAACCTGACTGCACTCCTGGAGAAATCTATTGTAATTGCAGTATTCTAAATGTGCGTAGGAACCCTGTGCACCTGAAGCTCCTCTCCTTGTGCCATTTATAAGACACGTGAGAGCATTTCTGTCATGCAGAGGGAGAAGAGGTGACTCAGGACGGTGCACAGGTTTGCCCAGCACCAGGCATTTCGATACAAGCAGCAGGCTCCAGTGCTGAGCCCCAGCCTGCAGCCTCCCACCACAGCTCCTGCTCATCGAGATTGCTCTGCTCTTCAGAACGAGCAGCATTCAGGATTTGGAATCAGGAAAGTCAGGAATGTACAAAATCACTTTGGCTCCGGCAGCAGTCAGACAACTGCCTTAGCTCCACCCGGAATAGAAATTCTCCCAGACTGAGAGCTCCGTGTTTAGCTATTGGGACAAGAAAAAGGGAAGCAGAAATGAAGATGGACTCGTGTAAAGTGAGCTGGGCCGGTAGGCGAGGATGGCAGGGCTGCGTACACGAGGGCAGCCTGCAGTTCACCTATGCAGGCAGAGCAAGGCAGAGCCGCACGGGTTATATAAGCAAAGTCACTTGTGGTATGTGCAGAATGTGCACGGAGGGAGCGCCCGGAGCGAGGGCCGGCCGGCAAAGCCCGCAGAACAGGTTACCTGACAAAAGCCATCTGCAAAACGTGGCCGGCAGCCTATGTCCTTGCCGTGGTTCTGCGCTTGGATTCAGCACCACCAAAGTCACCAGATAGATACCATAACTGACAGTGCAGGGTGTTATTTAATGCTACCACGATAATCATAAATAAAACAGTCAACATCTCTCCAGTGCCCTCATCCCCCTTCCTGAGGCAAGCAAGACTTTTGCAATTGTTGGCAACAAAGTGTAGGTAAGATACACCATCAATGGTAAAGAAAAAACGTCATACTGTTGCCGGAGCAGCCTGGGGATTTTTTTTTTTCCCTCTTGCTGCTTTGTATTTTTTCCATGACTAATTAAATCAAAAAAATCCCAAAACAGCTCAAGCAAGAAAAGGGGGAAAAAAAAAGTTGGAATATTTGGATTTTCAGCAAGTCTGTTCCAATCCCTGTAACACTCCTTTTGTTTTCCTCTTCAGCTGTCACTTGAAACAATAGCATCCAACTGGTAAAGGGGTAAGACCTTTTTTAATTCATTGATGTGTGGAAAAAGTGCAGATCCAGTTGAGAAATAAAACGTATGTAACTACAGCTATGCAAGAATATGGCTGTTCTGGGGTACTTTGAGTAGAGAAGGACAAACATGTCTGCAGAAACTATCAGACCCTGTTTAGCAGTCAGTTATGACTTATCTTCTGTTCTCGAAGCATCAACCTGTCCTCTTTGTGAGCAGGTGTTGGGGTGGACTCACCAAGCTCTTCCTTCCTGAGAAATTAAGACAATTGTTAGCAGGCACCAAGAACCCACTGTAAACATAGACCTCCCATCCAGAAATGGGCACTCAGACCCACAGACGTCTCAAACCCTCTCACCCTGGACAGCCATGGGTGGCCAGTCACACAGACCTCGAAACAGGATTTGAGCCTTAAGACAAACCTTGGACCTGTTTCACAGCATTTAGCTCATTTTGCAGGTCTAAAGCTTCACACAGGACCACCACTTTCAGAGATAATGCCATTTTTTCCCCCCAGACCATGCCCTCAACGTCTTTTAGGAAAGGGGTCCCTATTTCTTCTGGAAATTTCATATTCTCAAGTGTCATTTTTCATAGAAATGGCCTCACTTCTGAGTTCATAGAAAGCGGAAAAAGCAATAAAACCCTTTGATGGGAGGTCATTTTTCATCCTGCTAGAAACACTTTAGCACAATTCTAATTCACCACCATCCCAGAAAAGGATGCCTCTAATATGTTGAAAGCCAGGGTGGGCGTTAAGCCAGCAAAGCACTTCAGTATGATTTCAACTGCAAGCTCACGCGTTGGACCACAGACTTCAGGGAGATGACTTAAAAATCACCACAATTAAACATATGTTTAGCTGTCTTGCTAGTTAGGGCCTTGGAGCTAATTTCCTATTACCAGTCTCAGCATACAGCAATTGCAGCTTGAGTTTATCACGCCCTACCACATCACCCAACCCATGTATGGCCCTAGAGATGAGCTCCAGGGGAAATTTGATAGGAACGGACTACATTTGCAAAAGGCCTTCAGAGGAGGCCTCTGTATTCACGAGCCTCTGATCCCAGGGCAGATGAGAGGATACTTTATACATCCCAGGGGGGAAATAACTTAGTCGGAGAGCTCTCAAGGAAAGATAAAGAATATGGACAGGAAAGCTATTGTGCATAAATCCAGGTGGGATCATAAGTCTTTCTCAAAATCCTGAAGGAATAAATCCCCCTCCCACAAACTACATACGATGATGTGGCTCCCATCCACAAGTGAGTGGCAAAGCAACTTCCCACATAGTCACATCTGTCTCCTTTTTCCTCAATTCCTGTCTAAAATTCCATCAGGAGAGGAAAGGCAGAGGGGGCAGGGGTTGCACATGCACATTGTTGGGGTGAAGGAGAGAAGGAGGACCAGGATTTGTACCTTTGTTGTTTGCACAGATTTGGCTGCAGCCCTCATCACGTTTACATGCCTTTGAACACTTTCTGTTTCTTTCTGCATTCTTCGCCGCTCCATTCTATTTATTTTCACCTTCTACTTCTCAGATCTTCTGCCAGACTGCTTTTTTTAATTCTACTTGTTGCACTAAAAACACCATTGTTGTCATCCAAATTAATTCCTGAACATAATAAAAATCCAAAAATAACTCAGACAGCCAGATTTCCATCCTTTGGTCTCCCTTGAAGCACAGTGTAAATGCCAGTGCTCAGGAGCTCTGATCGTTTGCGCAGGACCAGCCCATGGCACCCAGCCCTTCAGCAGGCGAGGGAGCCTTCTCCTTCCCCATCTTCTCCTTCCAGCAGCTAACAGCCCTCAGAGCCCACCTGCCCTTCAGCCCAGCTGGCCCTTCTTCCAACACAATCCTTTGCAAGCCTTGATGCTTTCCCAATAAAATCAGTACTTTCCAAATGATGGCTTTTTGTGACAGCTCAGCTAAGAGGTGAGATAAAAGATTACCTTTATTTTTATGGATGAGGGCCATGACCAATCTTCTCAGAGCCTATGCTGAAGGAGCAGGGCGCTCTGGCTGCATATTTCCACCAAGTCTCCTATGTTCCTCTGTCAAACTCCACAAGGAAAAAAAAAATTAACCAAACAAGAAACATGTTAGGGACAATTTTTGCCCCAGACCCATATTATTTTCTTTCCTCACCCACGATGTTTTTCCTAGTGGAAGTCTCCAACAAGACTAAATCTCCTTCTGCTACAGAGAGCATACTAGGCTTTTAACACTGTCATCCAGAAAGAAACTAACCTGTCTGAAGCACACCAGATCTCACCACCAAAACACTTATTTTACACATCATAGGGAACTATGGAGCAAAGTCATTCTGCTCAAGGAGCGGCAAAGTCCTTCACAATCTAAGGCTTTTGGTGACAACTGCAAAGAGGGTCACATTGCAGCATCAATGAGGACTGAGGACTACCACAGGAAGACCCTCAACGGGTCACACAAGCATGACTAGGGGATAGCACATGGTCAGACGTCCAATTTTCAGTTTTTAAATGTTATTTTTTGGTCTACTGTTTTTATGGAGTAGAAGAAAGAAGGAAGGAGAAATGTTCAGTGGAAGGAATTACAGTATCTAAGGCACTTAGGAACCATTTACAGCCTCTGCTTTGGTTTCTCGTAAAGTTTCAAAACCTCTGAATGACAACAAAAATCCTGCACTTCTGAAACAGGGACTAAAAAAAAAATTAACCCTTCTTGCTGGCTTTATCCAGTCTGCTAAAACAAAGTGTAACTATCGATTTTCTCTGGGTAGCTCATTGATTGCACCGCAGTGATCTTAATTTCCTCATAAGGTGAGTGTAAACAATGTATTGGTAACAAAAATATTCACTGAAACAGAAGCAAAACACTCAAACTGAGACTATAAAAATGACCAAGGCTGTTTTTCCTTTTTAAGAATTACTTTATGCCTTTCCTTATGGACCAAAGGATTTGTTTCCATTTTCTTTTTTTCTTTTTTTTTTTTTTCACCCAGAAGTTACAATTATTCTTACCATTTCTGTCATCCAGCTCTTTTAAACTAGAAAACCAGACTGCAACTTCATCAGCCTGTCTGAGTACGAACCCACCTCAGCTCCGCTGCTCTGACAAAGGCCTGGACAAGATGTAAAAGAAAAATACACCCTCACTACTCGTGGCAACTCTTTTCCTTCCTAGTGTTACTATGCGCTACCGACCATAGAAAATACCTTAATATGGTCAACGTAGAAAGATTATGCAGAACCAGGTGAGAAAAATAAGTTAGAAAACTACCAAAATCTATGAGTTTGTCTTTATTAAGGCACTCATTGAACATAATATACTCCAGCCTCTTCCTAGTATGTAGACAGATGAGATACTATTGTAGCAAATTCTATAGTTTTAGAAGAATGCTCTACATATATGTATACAAACATACATACATAAAAAAATAAGATTAAGCTCAAAACTTTCTAAGCATTCACCTTTTCCATTGAGGGTCTGGTCTGGCTTTGCTCATTGCTGATTTGGAGAAGCCAACCTGTAATTTTTTGCTTCATGGTCTGTTTCAGGGTCAATTTTTCCCCTGACACTAGAAATTGCAGGGTCACTTTTAAATCCAAATAAGCAGCTTCCAGAGGCTTTGTGAATATTTTTCCAGATCATAAATATTCTCACTCATACCAAAATCTGCAAAAAGCAAAATAACAACTGACATCTGCCCCACATTTTAGTCCTAACTTATCTCAGAGAAGCCCTTTAATCTTGAAATATAGACCAACATTAATATCATCATACTTATTAAGAGTGAGAAATCCTCCTAAAAGAGAGCCTCAAAACTACATGCTTTCTCCTAAGCATTTTATCAAGCTCTGAAATAGCCTTTTGCATCAGAAGGTCAGAGACCTGTTTTTACATGGACTCTCCCACTCTCAGCAGAAAAATCCTCCAGTCGTTTGAAGAAGCATCCGTCACCCTGCGGCTGTGCCCTCCCTTGCCGGTGTCTCGGCCCTCTCCGAACTGCTTCGGAGGGATGTTCGTCCTTATTTTAACTCATCTGCCAAAACCAGGAGGTGACAGTGAAGTCTCGGACGGACACAGAAGAGGTAAATCACAGAGCTACCGCTCCACAGCCCTTTGAGCCAGAAGCCCCTCGGCGCTTTCACCGAAAGGCCTTTTTTTGCTCTTGGCCTGGGGCTGATATCCCTGAACCATAATATTTACATTCTTTGCCTTTTCTATTACTTTCCCTTAGCACTTCCATGAAGCACTTAAAAATAGCAGACAGGACGCTGCAAGCAGACAGAAGGCTCTTCAGCAGCCCAGTGCTCCCCACGCCTTGCCCACGCCTGTTCCTTTTTGATGAGTAGGGGAAATACCTACGAGGTCAGTGGGTGCATTTCTTGCTCCTCCTGCCAGTGCAGGGTTACTACACGGCTCCTCTCGGCGCTGACACAAGCTCAGGAGACTACAGTATCAGTGCCTGAGTTATGCAGCGACGGCTTCCGCCAGCTCAACGTCACTTGCTGACTCAGAAAACTGACCTGGCTCTTCCCGTGGGATCCATTCGAGATGCTTCCTTAATTTATCTGACTTTCATGGCCCTCTGGCTGCTCTCCGCGGCTGTTCCAGGAGGTTCTCTGGCATTGCAGCACTTCAACATCATTTTAGGAATTTGCCCTTTCCTAACTCCTGCCTTTGCATGCACTTCAAGCAAATATACTTGTCTGCCCACTGTCACTTCTTAAAGTTCCCTTATAATGACTACTTCCTTGAACACCTATTACACAATAATAAGGAGCATCTTCTAACAAACATGTTCATCCACACAAATGTGACTTGCTTCTTTAGGGTAATCTGCAAACTCTAAACAACGTGCAAAGAATGAGGCTCAGCGCTACTCTCAGCTCCTCTTCACATGGCAGCAGCCCTGGAATTTAGGAAATTCAGATTTTTCCTGCCTCTTTTCTCTTTCCTTCACAGGTTTTTCATAGCAGTATTCAAATAATCTCTGTGGAGGTTCAGAGCGTGTCATATCTCAATGCTACTCTGAAGAAATATTCTCATTTTGGTGCATAATCTACATGCATATATGTGTTTATTGTGCTAATGCTGCATCATATACATCCAAGGTGAAAACACAAAGCCAAGTTATAACTTAGAAAAGCAATAAAACGACCATCTCCAGCTGAAGAATAATCCATAGAAGGAAGGTTACTTGAAATTACCAATATCAGTCATATATTTCCTTGCAGGAAATATATGACTGATTTCCCTTTAAGGAAAACAGCAATGTTAAAATATATTTGATGGCTTTATTTGCACTACAAATTTATTTCTTTTATTAAAAAAAAAATCTGTTTAACTAGATTTTAGCTGGGAAAAGATAAAAGTGACTAAATAACTAATTTAACTAATTTGATTTTGAAAATCTAAATATTGGCAGATTTTTCACTTTTTCAAAAAGGCATAGCTAAGATAATTCTTCTAGTAATTTTTCCATTCTTTTCCCAATGCAGAGGGGTTTGTTTGTTTGCTTTCCAGAAATGGACAGGGCCTTTTCTGTTCCACTTTCAGCAAGACCATTTGTGTGGGTTTTTTATTAACATATAAAACAAATGAAACATCTTGGAAGACAAAAAGGAATAATAAAAGTTTCCTATGAAGAAAACAAAACTCCTAACTGTTACTACACTTTACCATCTAGCATATTTAAAGGACCTGAAAGGAAAGGTTAACCACTACAAAAAAAAAATCCCTTCTGTGTAATGTACTCTACATATATAATTTATATATATATATATGTGCATGTGGGCACATATACACTCATATACATAATGAAGAAATACACAATTTCTTAATAAGAAGACTCTATAGCAAACTAGAGTATTTATAACATTTATGTTGTTTCCATTAGGAAATATGTAAATGCATATATGCATGTGTGCATGCATATATACATACATGTGTGCATACAAGTGCCATACACAAGAGCCTCAGGGTCATCATGATCCTGGTCACTGAAACAAACATTACGTCAGTTCACTTCCCGTCATGTTTAAAATGATGATGACTTTTGTTCTCCACTGCTCCCTAGGCAAGCTTAGTCCATGAGAACGGCCTGTCCTTATTCCCATAGGTTTCCCAAGTAATATTCCAGGTCTGGTACAATCAACACCGAAAACAAAACAATTCCTCTGTTAAGCATCTCAGGTTTAGAGTGGAAATGCTGCAGGTGCCATCACTGATGTGCCCAGAAGACCAATATAAATTCCACAGAACCATGCAAGCGTTGGGGGAATAGCTTCAAATGTAGAAGTCCAACTCCATTTAAGCATCTCTTCGTATGCAAATTAGCTCGTGCTGCACAGGGGTGACCCACAGGCGGCACCTGGCAAAGCCCACGCAGCGCCGTCCTTTGTAGGCCAGAAACAGCTCATGACTACGGTGCCAGCTACCAACCTCCTGAGATCCCTCCAGCCTCCAGGGATCCGCGAGGCCATTTCCGATTTTATTTCCTTCCCTCTTCTTCCCAGTTCTTCCCCCTTTAGGATGTTTCATCCTTGCTTTAATTTTGTGACTGGCATTTTGCTGCTTTTCATGCTTTAACAGTCTTCTCTTTGCCTGCCAAATGCTCTCTCATTTTGGATTCCTCCTCAAAACCATTAATTTCTCCACATCTACTCTTTCTTCAAAATCTAAACAGTGGCTTGTCTATTTTACCCTGTAAATCCTTCCACTAGGACCTACACTTCTGGTGTTTATTTGTACAACATCAGATTAATCTGCAACCCTTTGAAAAGTCTCACTAATATTTTAGTAGATTTTTCTCTCCACACTTCGGAAGTGATGCAGTGTTTGTCTTTTCTGCAGCCAAAGAGATAAAATGGTCATCCATAACTTGATGTGCAAATCACAATGGAAAAAAAATAGGCTGTTCCAGCCAGAAATACTAGCAATCTTGGGTTTTGCAGGTCTGAATTTTCAATTAAAGCTAAAAACTCATCATTTCAGGCAGCTTCAAATCTCAACTGGAAAGTACAGTAGCAAATGAAAGCAGAGTCTCCTGACACTCTCTGCAGTCTGCACCACAGCAAACGCTGTTAATCACCTGGCAGCTTTCAAGCATTTACTTCACGTAAAAAGGAATGTTCCAGATGATTCTTAAATTTGATGGAAAAGTTTGCTTAACTCAATAATACTTAAAACTCTGGCATCGTGAGTCAATGTCAAACTTGCTAGACCCAAAATATTATTTCCCTTAAAATAATTTTTCCTTCTCATATTGTTGCTCCAAAACACATTTGTTCTTTGCAAGACCACATGGTTAGAAAATTTAAAAAAAAAAGAAAAAAAAAAAAGTTCACTGTGTGGTCCCATCATAAATATGACCATATAAGGAATGCTATTATTGCAGAAATACTGTTCTTGCAGGCTCACCTGTCAAACTGCTGCACTCTACCTACCTAACAGGGGTTTCCACAACAGTGCCTCTGACTCCACAGAGCTTCCAGGGACAGGAAGACGCCAAGTGTCACACATCTCTTCCAGCAGAAGCACTCAGGGTAAAGGAGGGTATCATTAGCCCTACAATTCATGATTCTGATTAAGCATCTATTTTTTCTTCAGGAAACATCAGTAGCATCCAGTAGCATTAGAAGGTCACTTAAATGTCTTTCTGACTTTTCATCTCCAAGTTTTCATTTGTGATCCTGGAGAAAATATTATTGCCATTACTAAAAGGATTTTTACACTAGGCCACAATCTAGTTTCATTCATTCTCTTATATCCTCATCTTGAAATACTTCCTCATTTCTTCTCCAGTTTATTTGGCAGTCAGGCTTTCAGATGTAGGTCATCCATCCCGGAAAAAAGGAGCGAGGGCATAAAAAAATTTTGGTTTTATATAGTCAGACCCTTTCAAATACGTTGATTTTATTTTCCAGACCATGCTTGTATCAACAGTACCCCATCAAATAAGTATAATTGAGGAAATAAAGAGTATACGGGCAAGCTGCAACAATGCTGCTCATCTGCTCACTGCCTGTCCTGCCTCCTCCCACTCCTGCCCCACATCAGTTCAAGATCTTTCAGATGTCTTCAGTGCTTATTTAAACAAAAGAGATTTTCATCTGTTCCAAGTCTCATCATTCAATTACTTGCCTATATAGTTGTAAATGACAATTTTTGAAAGTTTATCCTTTTGTTCTCTTTTCTAGCACTGTATAGACCACCCAACATTTCAGCTCCTTCACCCTTCCTTCCCCTCCTACTGCTTCCTGCATTCCTTTGCTACATCTTGTATAAAAAAAAAAAAAAAAAAAAAAAAAAATCAGAGAATCAAGATCACAACATGTTCAGCTTGCAACAGGTTCAACATGTAACAGATGAAGCCCTGATCTGACTGGTCCTTGAATGTTGTCATAATAAAAATAACACAGCACATTTTCAGTGTTAAAATAAGCTTCTGATTCATGCTCCCCAGTTATTGACCAGCCCGCGTGAGCACGACAGAAATAAACTGTGTGACCTCCATATCAGCAGGGGATCTGTTTTAGGTTGTGCTCACAGAGCAGAAATGGGAGAAGGGGAGCCAAACAAGCAGCACTTCAGAGTTCAGTCCTTATTTTTCCATCCCCAATGTACCTTTGCCTATTGCAGTGTTGTGCTCCCATTCTCTAGGCCTTCCTTGGAGCTTAAATTTACATTTGTAGCACAGTATCATGTCTCAGCACATTACCAAGTTCTACAAAGCAAACAGCATTAGTTTATTATTGCTTACAGTATAAGGATAGGTGTCAGAGAACAAGCTACTGTCAGTGTAGGAGAGCTCTAGATTTTTTCTAAACAGGAATCACTCCACTGAATAAAAATGTTTTGGAGCCAAGGAATGATAATGTTTATTTTCTTATCTCCTTGATGAAGCAGAGTCAATTTCTCCAAATCTCTTGGAGATATTGCTGCAAGAGTTTTTAGAACCAGCTCTCTGCATTCCCATGAGGTTTCCCTTGCAATTCAAGACTTTGACAGCACACGACAGCCCGACCTGCTGGGTGCAGTATGATGCACACACAAGAGGTCTCCCAAACAATTTGTTCCAAATTAATCTACAAAAGCAAAAATCTCTGTGAAAGGAGAAAAAAAAATCTAAAAATGAGAGAAAGAAAGAGTCAAGTGTCACTTTCCAGAGCATTTAAAAGGTGACGTATCTGCCAGCAGGTGCTGCACACATCTTACCACAGATCAGAGCTGTCTGTTCAGTGTACACCTCGGGGGGTTCCACTCCTGGTCCATCAGGTAACAAAAGGATTTACCAAAAGAGAAAGACTCACCCCCTCAATTCTTGTCCTGATACTCATCTTAATTACCACAACTCTTTAGAGACCTTTAGAAATGCCCTTGGTGGTGGTTTCTGGATGCTTCCTGCTGTAGGGGTGCTGAGGCTCCCGAGACAGCAAGCAGGCTCGAGCTGCCCATTTGGACAACGTGGCATAAACATTTGTGCAGACCTGCATGTTGGGAGACCCAGAGAGGTACAGAACTTACCGATAAATGGTGACATCACAGCATTTTAGGGGAATACAATAATATGCAACTACTTCCCATTTCGGGACCTTAAGCTCCTGGGAGGAAACCTAGTCAAACTAGTGACCACCTGCCCAGCCCAGAGAGCTCTTTCCTGGGTCTGCTTTGCCTAGGCTCTGCATTGTGACCAGTCGGGCACAGCAGCATTTTGCACCCCTTCCCCCAGGCAGTCGTGGGCTGAGGACCGTGCTGCTCCGTGCACCAGAAGCACGAAGATAAGGAAGAGACCTGGTCACTGCAGCGCAGAAAGACCAGAGGGAAGGCAGGTCCTGGAGCTTCCCTGGATGTGAGCGTCTCCTTGCTGCGTTCTCAGAGAAGCCAGGCTTGGACCCTGCAGCGAGGTAGCATGAGAGCCACTTTGCCCCAGCACAGCACATTCCTAGGACCCCTGCCCTCAGGGGCGCCGCGGAGCTCCAGTGCTTTATGTTGCATTGGCTGTCTCATTAAAAACCGCACTTGGCAAATTCCACCTGCCCTAGGCCATGTCTACACTGTAAAGCTTCGCCCAAGTTTTGCACGCCCAAGGTCAGCTCAGGGCATGGTAAGCATTCATCCAGAGCTGACACTGTCACAGCGGGGGGAACCCAAGGAACCCATATACCTGCGCTGATAACTGAGGCAGTGTCAGGAGATCTGCTGCTGTTTGGGGAGGGCAAGTACTCAAAGAGGTGTGAAACCACCCAGCAGTATGGATGGTGCCTCCAGCAAGGACCTGCCTTGCAGGCATGGCAGAATAGTTTTTGCTGGGTGCACAAGACCTGCTAATTGCAGGTTGAGTTACTTGTACATTCCCATCTCTTTGTTCACCTTTTTCTTCCTCATACACTAACTCCCTAGCTTTCACTTTGGAGAAGATTCACAGTTGCCTCAGGATGTAACAGAAATTCTCTGTGAATTTTTCATGTTGTGTTTACAAAATACACAGGTTAAAACATGCTTTTGGAGCTCTGTTTCTTACAGATATCAATTAGAAGAAGTCTATTTTTGTTAAAAATATTATCAACATTTCACTGTGGGAGATATGTTCAATACAAAGAATGCAAACTGATGGGAGCCAAGGGAGTCAAACAGTGATATGCAAAGAGGGCAACACCAGGGCTTTCAGATTGTCACTGACACATCATGACAAACATTCCCAAACATGTTCTGTGCAAAATAAACCGTGCCCTTTCTCCTTAAAATAAACATCCTTGATATACTTACTGAAACCAGGAATGTGCCATTACTAATGATAATGTAGTGCAGGAGACAGCTTCTCTTAAGGTTACCCAAAATATTTTTGCTGCTTCATCAGATGTATTGTTAGAGCTCACCAAACCCAGAGCTGGGGTGCACCTGTTTTCTCTCAGACACATCTTATTTTTCTTCCTTGGAAGTCCCAGCTGGCGTCCAGGTTTTCTTAAATTGCTACCAGAGCTAATTGCTAAATTGCTACCAGAGCGGTACTCCCGAAGACAGGGAACTGCTTTCTGCAGCGAGAGGGAAATGAAGAGGTGGGCTCAGGTGGCCAGAACGAGATGGCAGGAGCCAGTGCTGACATCAGCCTGGTAGGGAAGGGGGATCCAGCAGCTGGTCCGAGGCAGGGAATAACAGTGAATTCGGGGGCTTGACTTAGGAATACTTCAAGCAGGAAAAAAAAAATTAATAATGCAGGGAGGCTCAGGGGAGAAAGGAATATCTTGGGCAGGTAAAAAGTTGGCAGAGAAGTGGTTCTGACAGGACTCTGCAAAATCATGAACTCAGGAAAAATATGTACTGGAGCCCAGATTTGCAGCACCTGAAGGCTCAAAAGGCATTCCATTCTCCTCACTTGCTTTTTAAGATTAGGGTTGTTTGGATGCTCTGCAATATTATTCCAGTGCAATTTTAACTGAGCTTTCCCATTTAGATAGATACTGAACTCTGCTTAATAGAATGGAGACTCGGTCTGTGACGGGGCCCCTCAGCACTGCTTTGCTAAAACCTATTAATGTAACAACAGCAATAGTAGCAAGCCCAATCATAGTGAAAGGTAAATCGGGCAAGGATTGTGAAGTAGCATCCAGTCAGGGGAGAGAAACAGCATTCACCTCAGCAGTATTGCAAGCCAGTAGCAATTTCCTTGAAATACTTACAGAAAATATTTATCCCAACAAAAATAATGTCTGGGGATATTGGGGATGTGTGTGCAAGCAAACACAGCAGGCTCCTTTTCAGCAATAATCACCTCAAGAGATATCAACATTTACTCACTTTGGTTCAGGAACCATGTTAGGAAAACAAACAAATACCATGTGTGCCACGAACTTCTTGCAACAAGCAGAAGAAAATTATTTTCTTAAGAAACATAAACAGTCGAAAGTGCTACTTTCATAAAATGAGAAAGAATGAAAGACGAAGAAAAATAGTGATACAGATGAAAACAAGTCTGGGGCGGGTTATATCATTGTTTTTTCCCTTCCCATCTCACACGCGGTTAGGGTTTACATATGCCGCTTACCCATGGTTGGTGTCATGCAGAGGCAGTTGGCAAACTCCAGTGTCACACAGGTGTGAGCCAGGCTCCTCACACCAGCTCGCAGGGAGCTCAGATTAACTCTTTGTGCTGCAGGCCGAACCTTGCAGGATCCCCAGCTGGAATAAAGAACAACAAATAAGCAATGCAACCAGACATCTACAACTCGAAATCACTGCAATGCCCAGTGAAGACTGGATAACACTCGGGGATTTCATCTTGAGAAGAAAGCACCTCCACCTGTGAAAACACCCAGACTGAAGAACAACAAGACACGATATTTTTCTGCAAATGCTCTTCTCAAGGGATTTCAAGGATCATCGTTATAAAACGATGTTTTATAAAGCCCATAGTGGAGGGCACACTGTTTGCAGACAAGCATGTTAAACTTGATGAAAGCTCCATCCAAGACTAGTTAAGAATATGAAAATGGTCAAGTCAGGTTGAACCTCGACTGTTTCATGTTCCTGTTGATTTTACACACAAAAAGGAGGAGGCTGGGACACTGCTGGGGCAGGCCCAGGAAACAAGAGCTGGATTCTAAAAAGCTATTTTAGGGACTTTTCTTTTTTTTCTGAAAAGCCTGCAGTCTTAAGACCATTAGTGCCACCAAACTAAATGACTTTACAAACAGCAAATGGCATTTGTTGCATTCCTTCTAACCAGATGAGCATCTCTAGATTTACCCACTTGTTTACAACCTCCCTTATGGCATGGAACAGAATCTTCAACATGTAGGGCCGTAGTCCTCCTAGGGGAATTACATTGAACAGTAATAAATAAGCAATAACTATTTTAAAATTTGGGAAGATTTAAAAGTGAGATTCAGGGAAATGCTGGTGCTCTGCTTTCATTTTCAGAGAAAGGATATATATATATATACACATATATATATATATATATCTATCTTTGAGGGGTGGGAGGGATTAAGGGGAGGCACTTTTTCCCTAGAGGTTCAAATATATCTCCCAGGCAGCACAAAAAAATTGCTGGTATTCTGTACCACCCAGTGCCTGCCCACTTCTATGCTTGATTACCTCGATAAATCAGAAAACCTGTTTGTTACAGGCTCTCCTTCCATTACAGCTGTTGCTCTGGTTAACATCTTCTGAATCATCCAATTCATCAGGATCACATACATAGAGGTTTAATCCTTTGATTTTTTAAGTTACTTTGTTCTGAATTTTTCGCTTCATCCCCTTACTGACAGAGGAACTGGATAAAGACAGATATGTCAGAGTAGCATTGTTTTTCTCCCCTGCTTTTTATTTTGCAGGGGGAGTGGGGAGGGGGAGCAGGTCACCTCTCCATTTCACAGGCCTTAGTGGCGTCATTCAGGGCTGACGCTGCAGCCTAAAATTCAAAGGGCCCGAAAAGCAGTGCCAAACTTCTGAAGCACGGCGAGCCCTATTGTGTTCTCCTGGCCATTAAAATGAGAGCTCTGAAATTTTTTATTAAATAGACAAATAGCCTGGTGGTTACTCCAAGCCCTCCATCACCACAAGGCCTTTCAGTGCTAATTTCTGTAAAAAGAACAAAACCAGGAATTGAGTTACAACTGAAGTGTAATTGCCACATAAATTATAGGGAGTGTCGAAGCTGGAAAGGGAAATGGGGAACATTGTAGGTCAAGCATTTACTAATGGTCTATCGAGTCATTCACCTGCTCACATCACAGCCCAACACAATCACGGGAAGGACACGGCGGAACACACTGTACACGGCTGATTCTCGGCACGGCGTTGGGACTGATGCCCCAGATGAACAGCTCCCAGGCGCACTCACATGCCCTCAGCTTCACTCTCCACACTTCTGGGGCCAACCCTACCAGTCAGGTTACCTGCTCAGTGACGACCATATGGAATCCATATGGCTTTAAGAACAGAGACAATAAACCCTGCATCCCTCTTGGGGACAGTAGGAGCAAGGCCACCTCCTCAAAGAGGGCCGAGTCAAGCAAAGTCCTCACTCAAGGAACTGGCCTCAACCTCTGTCTGCACAGGGTCTAGCAAAAGGAATCAAAGTCTTCAAGTAAACTGTAAGAGCAGTCCATGAATAAAGGGGTGACATTGGTTTCTAAAGGTGCTTATGAATTAAGAAAACTGAAAACATCACATTCTCCTTTCTGTCCTCCTCTCCTGCTTTGCTCCCCTCTTTTTCTTTTTTTCCTTTCAGTGAAGGCAAGACTTTAAAGCATTACAAACAAGCAGTTTATTGACCAGTATAATGTCTTCTCGATCTGAATCTAAGGTTGCCAAATGAAAAAGTACCTGTCTAGCTGTATTATGTCAGGAGTAAGACTTTAAATAGGTCCCATAAACATGAGCAAGGGTTTTGATTCTGATTAATTTCCCCAAAACTACTAGAAATAGAGGGATACAAAAAGAAAACTATGGCATGAACAACAGTAGAATTTTTGGCCTTCTCATATTTAAGGGAGAAAAAGACAAAGAAAACATTAATAAAGCATATACACAAGACTTATTTGAAATAAAAAAAAATCTGTCTGGTAGTTGCCTACAGAGAGATTCAAATAGCTGTTTTGAACAAATTTATCTAGTGCTTAACCCCTCATAGAAAATATTTGTTACTAAAGGCTTTGAGTCCTTGCCCTGATTTGGCCCAGTTGCACAGTACAAATCTCACTTGCAGTGGAAAACCCTAAAAGGGTTTCACAGAACAAAAGAGTTTGAACAGAACAAAAATTGCAAAGATTCTCAGAGTCCAAGAAAGTAGGGGACTCCAAGAAGGGAGGCAACAGACAGCCTACCTGGCCCCTCAGGAATAAAGCTGCTCCGCAAAGGCAATTCCCACTTCCCGGGCTTGCACCTGTACTCCACGGAGCACAGAGCGAGGCCGAGTAATCTCCATGCACAAATTGAATGAGTCAGCTTCCGAGCGAGAACCAGTCACTAGGAAAGTATGTGAAACAGTGAGGAATAAGGGCAATAACGCACACCGTTTGCCTGTAGTAACTACGTTGAATCCTGCGGTGTTTCAACAACAGGCTGAAAAATGCTAAGGGCTGTCGGCTCTAACCGATGGTTCTTCCGCCTGCTGACACGGTCAGGTAGTTAGTCCCATCTCAGTGATGCACTGGGGCACAGAATAGTGAGTATGTTTCCCATGCATATCATCATCATAGAATCATAAAGCTTGGAAAAGACCTTCAAGATCATCAAGTCCAACTGTAAACCCACCACCACCATGCCTGCTAAACTATGTCCTTTATGTTTTCAAATATTGCTTTGGGTTAGTAACCTGGATTTCAGCAGCGTGAGGACCCCAGAGTCGACACCACAGAGAGCTGCATTAAGACTACTGGAAATGTGTTTTTTAAAAAAACAATCTTTTCAACTTTTCCAGCCTCAAACTATAAAAAACTGTGCACCAAGATAGGGTTGGTACTGTGAGAAAATACTACCTGCTCAGATAGCAAACGTTATCACAGCAACATTACCTCAAATGGCAAAGAAAGCTTCAAAAAAACATAGTGTCATGTGGCATCCATGGGATGGACGGGAAGACGAATGTAGGCCAGGGCCAGATAGCATCCTGCAAGAAGGAAAAGACAAAACCCATGCCCGGGGAGACAGAAACACAGCGTGCGAGAGGCAACATAAATAGCACAGCAGAAACATCTATCAGGCTGTGATGAAGCTCTGGCTGACACAGAAATGGCATTGCTCACAAAACAGGTTGGAAAAGGTGAAGCTGCCTTTCAGAATCACTTGTTGAAAAGAGGAGAGAAAAAAAAAAAAAGAAACAGCCCCAAAGCAGCACATCCCTGAATATCAGACTTCAGAAATAGGGACTGGACTTGGTAAAGGTCAGTATTATACTTCATAAAACAGAAAAGACTTTTTACTTTTAAGTCTATAATTAGGCTTAAATGGAAAGTTACATTGTATGCTCAAGAAAATTGCCAAACTTCCAATAAAATTTGGAGAATAGTACAAACCAGTACAATCTGGTCTAGTCTGGTCTGGACCCATGTTACATTTTAACAAGTACTTTGCATTGGAAAAGTTCTCAGTTGCTGCAAAGTTTTAGTGCCATTGGAAAGAGATATTTCAAAATATGTAAAGAAACAGATTTTTGAAAGAGAAATGTCAAAAGTTTCACCTTGAAGCTCTCCAAGGCACCGAGCAAGAGCAGGGATGAGAACAGCAAGGGGCTGCTGCCTACCTCCATACCCCGCCTCGGGGGCTGCCTATTTTGCAGTCCTCCATTAACAACACTGGCTCACGGAGGCCTCGGTGGATGACGGGTCCTCGTCACATAATCAGCATAACTGTGCACTTGGCAGCCCTTCTTCCAAGGAAGTCAGAATACACTTAGCTCAGATATTGAATTTCCTTTCGCCTCTCCAGAGGATGGTCTTTCCAAGTCAGGGTTAAGCTTGTTTGCAGTTTGTGGGGAAATGGGGGGCTGCTGGTGCTGCTCACTGCGCGGGCCTGCAAACAAAGTGACGGTTCCTAGGGCTCTTGCAGCTCTTTAACCAGGCAAACTTTCCCTAAATGAAAGTTTCCTGAAATCTGACCCTTCAATCTGAACCCCTTCAAACTGGGGGATGAAGGGCCTGGATTTAAATTCTCCACCTCCTGTATCATGCTACTCTGGTTTTAGTTTATCCACACCTAAACCCAGAAGCATCCCAAGGCTGGTTCTAGCCTAGCCAGACGAGCGGGTTCAGTCTTAACAAATGTCATCGCAATACGATAGGGCCACTCACAGAGGAAAAAGTTGCTCCTGCAAGTTTGCTGCTGTCTTTCACTCAATCCTTGCAGGATCTGAAGGTGAGATTTCAGTATCTAACAATCTCAGTCTCAGTTCAAACACATAGGCTGAAGCTGAACACCAGCTCTTGAGGCTCTCTGCAATCCTAAAGCAACCCCAGATGGGAGGTGGAAACTCCTCCAATCAACAAAACCTCTTCATTCAAAATAAGAGCATCTTTTGCCTTACTTGAAAGGGGTAGGAGTAACATCAATCTCTGCTTTAATACTGTGCACTGTCACAGACGTCCCAGAAAAACCTAATACTACCCAGAAGACCTTTATTAAAGTCTGAGTACAGCTGCCATTCTACACTACCTTCCAGCAAGACTCTCTCTCCAGAGAGACTTCTGATTTTCCAGGCAGTCAGGGTCCACAGTGGTCCTGGTGCTGCCAGAGAAGAAACTGAACTTTGAGAGCTCAGCAGAGGTCCCTGCAGCTATCACACCATGGCTCTGACGGGATCAAAGGGAAGATCTATCAGATGGGACGCACGGGAAGTTACATCACACCTTTATTTGCCCAAAGAAGGTCATCGAGTCAGAGGGTTCAGACACCGCACGCAAAACATGGCTCACATTGCAGGGCAGGGATGAAGAGGAAGGATCTTTCATGAGAAAGAAAAATAATTGGCATATATTTCATCTGATTACAATTTCTCCCCATTTCCTGCAGTAACTACAGCATCAGGCAAGATAACAGTGTGCACATATCCACACACACCATGTATACAGCAACACACACCTCCTGGTGTGCAGGATACAGCCTCTCTCTTCACATGCCTTGTTTTGCACTGCCTGGAAATTAATGCACTAGAGACTCTAAACCTTAACATTTCCTGCATTAAGTGTTACTGTGTTTATGCTTTTACCCCATCTCTTGAGAACCAAAGTGTTTCTAACTGCTGGCTGTTTTATTCCCTGCCCTGCTCCATTCCAATTAGCTGTGAATACATTTAAACCCTGGAGTTTACTCACCAGTGTGAGCACAGCAGGACTCCTGGCCGGCTTCCCAAGGAAGAGGTGGGCCCTCACTGCTGGCATCACCCCACACCTGCAGAGAGACACCGATCTCACAGGGAAGGAGGTGCAGGCCGGGCTCTTCCCAGCATGCCGCAAGGAGACAGCCTTGTTCCCGATTCGAAAGCGACAGGAATCCAGCTTCATGGATTTCAGCTTCTTTGCAGAAACTTGGTAAAAAAGCAGCAGTAAATCCCAGCAAGAGATGATAGCCCTCAGGTAACGAAGTTAACTAGTTGACAGTGGAAGCTGGAATATATTATGTATGATTCATTATTTGCACCAAGATATCATCTTTCCAAGGTTTTGTGTGCAAAATGAGATTTCTATATATTAAGTCAGCATGTATCAGGATTCTACTCTATGTCTAGATGCTTAGACAAGGCTCATTGCTAGTAATAGAAGAGAGAAACAAGCTTTGGCAGTACAGCAGAAGCCACCCCATACTGTCCCCTGACTGCATGCAACTGTCCGGTAGGAATCACAACAGGACCCCAGCTCGAACTGGTCCTGCCAGCCTCACTTCTGGCCTCAGCACAACCTTCCCAGGCTGCCCTAGAGGAACTGGGTGCTTAGCACCCTCCTCCCTTCTACTACCCTGCCTCGCTGCCAATACGGTCAGTAGACAGGCTCAGTGCGGTGGCACCTGGAAATAAAACAAACAAACAAAAAATCACCCGAGAAACCCTTCTGTGTCCCAGAAACCTCTGCTCCCCAGTGCTTCTCACTCCAAAGTTACTACAATGCAGCGAGGTGATTTTTCCAGCCAAGAGAATGGATGAAGGCTCACGAGGGTGAAGACCCTCCACAGTCACTTTATCACCTATCTGGGACCTCAAAAAGGTCTTCTTCCTTTCCTATCTTGGTGTTTTTTAAGCTTCTCTACACTATATAGGAGCTTGAACCCTCAGACCATTGAGAAAGTAGAACCCAGGCTGAGCGACCTGTTCAAAAAGGGACATGAATGCCCCAGAAATCCTACTCTGCTGTTGAAAGGCGCTCTGACCTTGGGGCTAGCAATAATGTCCAGAATTAGCTTGTCAGCAGCCCAGAGATCCAATCTCAGTTTTCATGGAACTGTTCCCAGACCAGGTAGATAATGCCCGATCTTCAAAGTAACTATGTCTCAAGTTTATCAAACAAGCAAGAAAAAAAAAAAAAAAGACACACCAAAGGGCCTATTCACTGAACAGGAGCTTACATGGCTCAGCCAAGCATGCGAAGGTCTATTTTTCTTGCTTGGGTGACAGAAATGTTGCACTACAAAGGGCACGAATACAACCTGCAGGTAGATTAGGTGGGTTCAGCATGGACAGGATGAATTATTTCAGCCCAATCACAGATCCACTTTGAACGTCAGGATTTAGAATCTGATGCAAGTATCACATTCAAATTCGATTAGCAGAGACTAAAAAAAGGAAAACTAGAAAAAAGAAAAAGCTAATGAAAAGTTCAGACAGTCTCAGCAGCTCAAAGAAGGCACATTTGCTTAGGCCAGTGTAACATGGACTTTCTACTCCTAGAGTGAAAAACAAGACGTTTCAGGATTTAATTACACGACTTCTTCACCCCTCTTCCCCACTTAAGAAACAAAATGACACTGTAAGCTTTAACTGCCAGAAACAGGCAAAGACTTCACAGGAGTTTAGTAGCTCTTCAAAAACAACACTAAAAAGCTAACAGAACTAAAATGTGAAAAAGATTTTGTGCACCCTTCTGCTAAAGTCCAGGTGTATCTGGAGCACAAAATAGGTGCCAGTCACCACCTCAAGCAGGGGTGCTATGTTGTCCTTAGCATAAAAGCAGTGCCTGCACTCCTGAAAGAAGCAATGAGGACAAAGCCTTTTCTATCTGCAAAGGAGCAGCTTTCCCACTGCTTACAAGATCATCAAAAGAAAAATCAGATGAATGAAAGGCATCAGCTTTTTTTTTTTTTTTTTTTTTTTTTGTCTTTTCTGGAGACAAGCCTCATATTTTGACAGTGTCTGATCAAAATCCTTCTGCACTTTTAGGTTTAGGGAGCAGTAGAGTTTATGGGGGAGTTGCACTTTCTCTCTGCCAGGGCTGAGGGAGGGCGCCTGCACTGAGAGGCAATGCTTTGATGTGCAGCAACATGCAAGTACTTACTCTAGCCTCCGAGCCTGACACTAAGCTGACCACGGTAATCCATTGAAATCTATTAAATGACAACAGCATAACACTGGGGTAGGTGAAAAATCAGCTCTTGGGACCCACTAGTCTCATGCAGAGATTTACTATCATGTACAGACTGAAGCAATGGTTCCTTTGTAGGTCAAACTTCACTCTCATAGCAAGTTGGCTAGAAAGAAACAGCTGAAGGAAGCAAGCAGTTGGAGATGTGATGGAAAAAATATTATTGCATTTTACTTAAAGGTGAGGGAGAAAGTAAAAGTATCTAAGCATACTGAAGAGTTCAGAGTCAAAAACTACAGCAATATAGACATAAGCTTCAGAGCTGGGACAGATGTATTGAAGGAAGCCTATTCCTGCTTTTCACTTTTTTCCCAAATTTCCAAAACCTAATCACTTCCAAACTAGAATCACCCCATGCTTGATGCTGTAAAGGAACTAAAATTCCAGTTAAGGTGATAACAACCTGGAATCACAGACTGGTTGAGGTTGGAAGGGACCTCCAGAGATCATCTAGTCCAACCCCCTGCTCCAGCAAGGACACCTAGAGCACGTGACACAGGGTCACATCCAGGCAGGCTTGGAAGATCTCCAGAGGAGACTCCACAGCCTCTCTGGGCAGCCTGTGCAAGGGCTCTGTCACCCTCACAGTAAAGAAGTTCTTCCTCACATGAAGATGGCACTTCTTGTGTTTTAATTTGTATCCATTATCCCTTGTTCTGTCACTGGCCACCACCAAGAAGAGTTTGACCCCATATTCTTTACATTCTCCCCTCTGATATTTATACATACTGGTCAGATCCCCTCTCCATCTTCTCTTCTAATCTCATGGGAGAGTGACTGGGCCAAAAATCTTGTTGGTGAGCATAATTCTGCCAAATTCCAAGCTCCGTTTCAGTCCTGAACCTTAAATCATTATCCTAGATACCAATCCAGACCTAAACATTACATCCCTCAAGACATCTAGCTTGAGAAATACAAATACTGATCACTACAAACATGCCAATACTTAGTGGTTACTACATGCAAAGAAACAAGGTTCTGTGTATTAACAACATGTAGATAATGTTGGCCCCACAATGTGAGCCGTGCAAAAGCCAAGACAGAATAAGATGGATGAGGAAGACCAGAGGGAGAAATGGATGTGTTATTTTAGCTTACTGGAACTTTTTGCTTCTGAATGTGGCTGAAGATAGATGTGAGCTTTAGGAAGGTTTCTGAACAAGAGCATGGATGGCTTAAGAAAGCAGAGTGAAGAATGCAGCTGGCACCAAGATAAGAGTGGGAGAAGAACAGCCCAGAAGAAGCTGCCAGAGAAGAGAGCACAGAAGAGATGAAACAGAGGAGATAACACTGGAGGAAAAAAATCAAGAGTTTAACAGGAGCTTAAAAAAAAATCAAGTTAGCTACATATTCAAATAGAGCTTGTGTCCATGCTCTTGAGGACTAACTTGTATTTCTAAAGCCTAAGAAAATTCAAATTTGCCTCCAACCTGGGGCAGTATATCTGTTTTCATCTAGACTTAACTCTCAAAGGTCACAGTTCCAGAAGGAAGCTACAGTAGAGGGAACAATCGGCTTTCCCAGTGTAGCAGGTCTGTTGTCGGCAGTGCGGGATAGCGTTCATGTCTTAAGTTCCTGAAGTTACATTAACACCAGATTATTAGTAAAGCGCTTTCCTTTATAATTCAAAAATTCAGAGAGCTAGCTTGCTTGTACAGTTGGGTCATGCTATTTCCTGTTGTTTCCACTTGGCATAATTATAAATACTGTTACTGAGAGGAAAAAGGGAAAAATAAAATACAACTCACACGAGCAAATACCAATGCAGAAAAGCAGAAAAACAGATTGGGTCAAAACTGCAGCTTGAATATATTTGTTTCTATCCATAATAATGATTAATATTATGGCAACACCCTGCATTGAGGATATAAAAACAAAATCCTCTCCCAAGGAATGACTCAATGTCTTCACTCTCAACTATCTGTGAGATTCCTTGGAAAGAATTTGAGGTCCTTAATGCACAACTCTATCTCCTCCCAAAAAGCTGTCAGACTTTGCAGAGCTGCAGGGGAGTAAGTGCTTCACTACAGCCTCACACCTGCCGCGGTGCCTACGATGGCCACCACGGTTCTGCAGGACAGGGAGCTTCTTCAGTTTCAGACTCCCAAAATTCGCGAGCATCTTTACGGAGTATGGCATGGACAGAAACTTCAGAGCACTAATAGACAAGTCAAACAAACCACGGTTCTGAGCCAACGCCCACTGCAAGCTATTGGAAAGCTCTGTGTTCATTTTTTTCTTTTCTTCATGATTTGTCTTTTTTTTCCAGGATTTTCCAGGATTATCTGGAAAACTGGAAATACAGGACCAAGTCCTACCTGGTTTCATCAAATACATTTAAACTCTATTAACCAGAGGCTGCCCCTCATGCAGCTTATACAAGAAGGCGTGAGTTAGAAAAGAGCATGGCCGGATCTTGCAGTTCAGTTCACTGCCTATAAAACAGAATGGCCATGACTCACTCCTCCTCAGCTGAAGTTTTGCTTTTTGCAGCAAAGTCCACTGTCTTTCCAGTTCGGACTTCAGACAACATCTTAAAACGGATTCTCTCCTGAATTTTCTAGTAAAGAATCAGGCAATGCAGTGTGGGGGGGTCCTAACCTCTGCTATAAAATGGCTGACATCCCATTTCTGCTTAAAGAGCACTTCTTCAATGCTTGGAAAAATCCACAAACTGCTCTAAGAGCTGCTGCAATACCCTGTCCTTCGGAGCAGTGGCTCCGCTCCAAACGCAGGGGTCATCTGAACATGATGCGCTTGGGATATATCCCTAGGAATAAAGCATTTTCTCTTAGGCTTGGCTGAGTCTATTGAAGTTTTATTTGCACAGACCTGGGGATCAAATCATAGCTCCAATCCTACCACAGCAGCCTCCAGCACTCGACATTTACTTCATTTAGTGCATGGCATGCTGGAGAAGCCAAACTGCAAACAGCATTTGAAAAAAAAAAAAAAAAAAAAAAAAGGTTTGGCTGTAAATTTGGGAAAAAAGTGTAATGTTCAGGAGCCAAATGGCTTACGCTGCATATGCACAGAGTGAATAGTTGAAAGGCTTTCCAGCCTGGAAGTTTTCACATGAGGTGGGTAGTTCAAAGGGATGTGTAGTAGCTATTGAACCTGCCCTATGCCCAGCGAGGATGCGAGTCCAAGCTTTGGCAGAAATCTGAGAGGAGACGGGGGAGGGAACGACGGCATTTGTTAGAATTTTCCTCTCTCAAAGAACTTTTTTGTTTCCCGAGCGCAGCAGAAAATGCAGCGGGAGCATAAACTGTTTTTGAGAGCAGGCTCTTGCGTGCAAACACCAGAGGAGGAAGGAGAGAAAGTCAAGCCACTGAGCAGGAAAATGGATACAAGAGGAACAAAACTGAGTTTAAAGCAAGGGGGAAATAAATGGTTAGGGTAATAAAGAGGTCTGAGGGAAGTAGTAGTGACAGGGGAAAGGCAAACACTGCATGACTGGTGTTAGGGACAGCAATTCTTCCAGCATGTGTGTGGTAGCACGTGGCAAGGTCCTTCTTCAAAGTAACTGGGATGCAGAGGAACCTAGGCCTTTCTGGATGCCTTCGAACTTCCTCCAGCCTCTCCCCATGTGAGCTGAGGGAATCCAAGTGTCCTTCTCCACACGAGACAGGTTCCAAGGGGATCACGTCCAGTCAGGGCCTGACTTAGCTCCTTTCAAAACACTATTCTCAATGCTGAAATGTACTTGGAAGGATATAAATTCCAGGCAAACCAGATTTCTCAAAAATACCCAAGAATAAATTACACCTAATACTCATTTGCTCAAGAAAAATGCCATCTGGTTTCTAGGCTGCAGAAGCAAACACACAGCTGAAGACCCAAGCATAGTTTATCACGTGCTCCCGAAACAAACATTTCCATGTCTCCCCAATTACAGCACCCAGAATATCTGCTGCTCAAAACAATCTCATGCACTTGGTCTCCTCAAACATACAGTTCCCTGCAGGTAGGAAATAAATGGCTGTCTTCAGTGAGTTTTCAATCAGATAGGTATCTACTTCCCCAGGTCTTGATATAAATTTGAAGTACTCTGAATTTAAGACTGTTCATGTTTAACCTTGAGAGTTAGTTTTGCTTGATTTTGAAATTCTTAAATAAATAAGTAAATGAGAACTCATCAGAGCAAATCGTACTTTTAAACTATGCCTGAATCTGTTTACTTGAACTCATACATGGGCCAAATTTTGCAAAACATCTTTATGGTTATCTCTCCAAATTACAGAACCCCATGTCAGCTGTAGCAATTGAAAATGCAACTGAGAATGGAGCTGTTTTAAGGGCAGCCAAGTTGACATTTCATTTAATCTTTCACAGTGATGAGATCATTTTCTACTATCATGCTAATATTATAATCAAGATAAGGCCATGTTTTAGAGGGCCTTGACTGGTGTATTCCTTCCTTCTGCCTTAAAGACACAACCCAGCTTCTATAGCAACCAAGTGTTCAGTGTTTCTTCTGGTATTTCTTACGTTTTCAGGGGAAAAAACAAACAAACAAACAATTAAAAAAAAAAACACCTTTGGTATTATACATAAGAATAGAAGAACAATTCAAAAGAAGAGAAGCTGATGTAAAGAATAAAGCATCCTCAAACCCCCAGGTCAGATTTTAGCACGTGAAAGTTCAGCTGATGTCCACAGTGGCCCACCCTGCACAGAAGAGCTGCAATGGACAGAAGGGGAGTCTGCGGGGGGCTACCTGCCTGCCTGCCGTGGATCTCCTCAGGCAGCCTCGCAGAGCTTGTGCTGCAGAGCTTAGCACCTTATTCGTGACTGCTCCAGCCAGCTTCACCCAAGCATGTGCAGCTCCTCCATCTGCAAAAAGGCAAATATGTTTGCAATTAACAGAGTCCTTAGTTTACTGTATATAAGTAAGGAAAAGGGAAAGATACTGTTAAATGAAGACAGCCTCCAAAGAAATTATTTTGTTTCCAATTAGGTTCATGAGGAAAAACCTTTTCAATGACTGCCTTCCGTTGGGTCTAACTAGATGCTCTCATTTGTTTTGCAGGAGCCTGAAGATTAGTCCTTCATTAGGGCAGAGTTTAGTGAAATAGCCAATTTAAAACCCATTCCTCTACTCCATAGATTTTTGTCTTCCTTTTAACTAAGACGATTTGCTGGTAGGTCATTTATCTTCTCTGACATATGTTGCTGTTTAGCTTCTGATCACTTTGTAAAGCGTGTGCACACACACATACACACACAAAAATGGATTTCAAGGATATTTTATGACATGCAAATCAGACAAAAAAAAAAAAAAGAGCAACTTCATAAGTGTCACCTTTTCTAAGGGATTATCCTGTCATGGTAGTTAGCTAGCTGTATTGTATATTATACAAAATTTTTCCTCATTTTATCTCCTTTTTTTTCCTTCTCTTTTATATTCAAATGTAATCATTCAGATCAAACACAGTCAGTATTTGACAAGGTAGACAGACCTTCAAAAAGCTCTAAAGAAATACTGAGGAAACTCATACAGATGAAATTATGATAAACTTCTCTTTCAAAAAGTATTGAATAAAAGTATTGCTATAAGTATATCTTTTAAGCACAACTACAAAATAACTACTTTGACCATTTGTGATCCTTAATATAATTATGTTGTGCTTGACAGTTGCATCATTTGCACCAACTCTGCCTCAGAAGGCTTCAATAAGGAAGAAAGCAACTACTTCCCCAATCACCTGTGAAGAAGGAGAAACCCTTCCCTGCCCTAATTAAATTCTACTTGAAAATTACTTCCACCCTCTGAGACCTGTCTCTCACCATTGCAGCTTCTAATTCACTTCCTGGCTTCAATGGCTAAAATCGAGGTGCTTTGGTAAACCTTTCCTTCATTAACCCTGCAGAGGTAGCAGAATTGCACAGGCAGTTAAAATAAATAAATAAATATCTTTCTCAGAACTTAATAATTCTCGAGCATCATTCTCAGTAAATAATGTTATTCATTGCTTTAATGAACAAAGCTAGGTTAATTACTTTCTCTAACTAAACAATGTTGCCCAAAATAACATATGATTGCACATTCTCTCTCTCCTCTTTAAACCACCTTCCTAAACGCTCTGTCTTACCCAAAGGAAAGCTGAGCAGAAATATGCTGATGTTATTCTGCAGCTCAGTGCTATTTTATTGAATCCCCATTTGCTGTGTTCCCCTTTCTCTCAGGGCTGTATCTCTCACACAGCTGTTGCACATTGGGTTGGGGAATTTGTTTGGAGACGCAGGAAAGCAAAGGCAGCGCTGAAATGCCTTTATGCAGCACCTGCTGAGGGGACCTTTTACTGCTTTCATAATGTGGAACAGGAGTTTGGCCCCAAGGGGAGGATCTCACTATACACATGCAAAACCCCAGGTTGTGCCTCATTATAGTTATTGGCCTACCAATTAACTCGCTTCCTGTGAGAGCTGGAAGGAAGGCATTTTGTTCATTGAGATATTCAAGTTTGTTAAGCTTTCTTACTTTAAGGACTGTCTATGTCCTTAATTAGGACCTGTCATTAGCCATCTCTAAACACCAGGCCAGACGCCATCCAAAGCATTACTGCCCACCCTTCTGCAGAGGGGTAAACTGAGGCACGGGACAGGATGTCTCATCGGGATAACAGAGGGTGTCCCTTATACAGTTCAACTGTTGAGGCTCGGGATACGAAGAGCTGTCTTCACACAGCTTCTCTGCTCACCCAGCTATCGGGTAACTATTCATACATGGTTCTAATAACGGGTGCCAGAAACACTCATTCCTGGAAATGTTCTGTGTTTCAGAATATGTCTGGGATGCCCAGTCCTTTGTGGGTTTACTGTAGGTCATTTAAAAATGTCCTTCTGGTACATCATTCAGAGTCATCCATTGGCAGTACCGTCTGCAACAATAAGATATTCCACTTGTAATGACTATAATGAGCGGAAAAAAAACATTAAGAAATGTAAAAATGCCTGAAATAAAAAACTCTTCTTTAAATAAGCTGTGTAATGCTCCAAGACAATTTAATTCAAGCAGCACCTATGATGTAGCACATACCTACAAAGTGTTAAACTGTGCTACTGTAGTAAAACTGTCAGCCTTGATTATTTAGAAGGTGACTACCTGCAGGCTTCACCTTCCTTTGCTGTTGTTCTTAGTATATCCCATATGTCTGGTCAAACCAGCTGGTGCTCTACTGTGTTTGGGGCACACTGCACTTGGCCCTTGCTCCCAATTCATCAGCCACAGAGACAAAAGTTTGGCTTCCCCTTTCTGAAGAGCAGAGATTTTTTCCTGATGGCATCCTGCCGCAGTCAAATTCAATTAATGTTTGCATTTCTCACCAAATCCATGCTAATGCCATAAACACGCAGTGTTGCGGCCTGGACAAAGGACTGCTTGTTGTGATAAAAGATGTGTATCCACCGTTGCTGTGGATCTTGACATGCAATACAGAGCTGACACTGCACGAGCCACAGTTTCCAGTCACACTTGTTCCTTGCTTTTCATCTCTGTCCACGGGCCCCATCTCATTCTCCACATCTGCAACTCCCACCCAAACTTAAGTCTGGCCTGTATTCATGCTATGCATCACTTTAAAACAGAAATACTATCTAGTCCATCTCCACACGAGGGCTAAACAATTTACACTGCCTTCACACCAGGACATAAAGAAGGCTAACGTAACCTTTGTGTCGATATTAAACATTAACACGCATCAGGCAACATGGGCTGGATCCCGAGCTTGTAGTCTCTGGTGGAAAAAGGAAAGCGTTTTACTCCCCATAACAGGATTACTCCAGAATCTGCCCTTTCACACACACTACATAATTCTAAAGTAGAAGGGGAGCTTTGCCTGATTCAGGCCCAAGAACTCTTTTAAACTAAGATGTGTTTTAAAATAAATACAGGCCAGATTGTCTTTGATGTCAGCCCGTAACTGTGATTTGTATCGCTTACCTGATTAATTAGTCTAGTCAAAGTTGTTAATACCATTTTACATGCCTCAAAGAGAAAGAAAGATAAAGACAATTTTCTATGAATGGGCCATTACTAACTGTGAAATTGCTTGCTCTTATCTACAGCAAAGTGCTTTGTGGTCTAGCTGTATTTGTTCTGCATAATGAGCAGAATGCCAGTGGTTTCCATCTGTACACAGCTCCTCGCAGGGCACTAAAGACACACCTGACTGCATTTCCTCCTTCTCACCCTTAGGAATGGAGTAACCAGAGGCAAAGAAAGATTTAGTGATCAAAACCCAAGTCAAAAACAGGACTTGTAGCTCCCCAGTGGTTCCCAAAGGCCTGTTGAATTGCTCCGCAGATTGAGCTCTGCTCTGGAGCCGTCAGCTCCACTGTGGCTTGTGGCACATGCACCTTGTCCAGAGCGTGCAAATTGCCCCACAAACCTTTAGAGGATTCTTCTTTCTTTTTTTTACTGTGTTCCAGGAGAATAAATGCCCAGGACATTATCTGCCCACTGCAAGAGTTCAGAGAATACGTGTGACATCACGGGCGTGACTCCCCCACTAATCACATTATATGCTGTTTAACTTAACACTACTAAGCTTTGTCTGATAACATGGTAAATACCATTTTATTGTAAATTAGATTATACAAACCTCCTCAGTGTTTAGGTCAGTTCTTGTGTGAGGTCCTTGCTCTCCCTTCTCTCCACCATCGCAGGCGGTGAATCTTGTTGGTGTGCAAGCCAGAGCGTTTCTACAGAAACAAACACAAGAAGGAAAGAAAGCTGAGCCATTTTCTGTGTCTAAATCAGCACTGCAGGTTGCAGCAAGAGGACAGAGGACTCCATGCATCTGTTCTTACTCTCTTTCTTCCCTTGGAATAAAATCAATAGGTTTTGTTTTTCCCTTGAAGCTGGCTGGATTTCATTACAATCTTCCTGTGAGGTAGCATATACTGGAGACTCATCATTTCCTTTTACCAAGCCTAAGCTGAGCTTTTCCAGTTGGTAGCCACTGTGTTCTTAGCCAACCTGGGTCTAAGGTTTTTATTTATTTGCAAAGAAAGAGGTAGAAAAGGTATTATTTTCATTTTTTTGCTTTCGATTATCTTCTAAAAAAAAAAAAAATCCTCCTCATCAGCAAGAGCTCTATAGCATTTAATGTACTGTTACCTCCCAGTTTCTGAGAAGGATAATTTAATTTTTACATTTTGACACATTTATTGCTGAGGAAGATGCCTAAGAAGTTTCTAAACTCTTAGAAAACCTCCACAAAATGATTTTCCCAACATTTCTGGACTACTATATGAGAAGATTCTCCTCTCCTTCCTTCCCTAATTCTTACAAAGTCGTAAATAATCTGTGCTGTTAAGCAGAGGTCCGAGAACCTAGACTTCCGAGGTCTAGCCTCAGCTAGTCACATCCTCAGCCCAATCTCCGTGCACATCCTTAGAACAACTTCCTTGCAGGACACGGCCTCCAGGATTACTAGCAGCTCAGAAAAGGAGAGCAGTGCAATCCAGGTAACTCCTCTGACTAAAGCAAAGCTAACATGAGTGCTAGGAAGATGTCAGTGGATTGCAGACATTCTCACGTCCTTGAACAAATCGCCTACCTTGCATTCCTACATGTTCCCATGTGCAGAAAGGCCACAGCAATGCAATACCAAACATAGCAAAGGATGCGATAAAATAAACATGTTGAGGTCTCACATAACAATCTATGAGAACTGTAATTACTATATGTTGAATTTGTGTGAGATGAATGCAGCAGAAACTGGATTCCACTAACTGCTAATTTCTTATTAAAAAAACTTAACTAAATTCTATTACAAAACAAACAAACAAACAAACAAAAACCTCAAGTAATCAGCCTGAAAATACACATATCTCAACTTGAGGGTTAATACCCATGTCAGTGCGAGTCAATCCGATGCAAACAGGACTGGGCTCCTATTAAGCATCTCCTGTCTTTTGTCTGCTTGCAGAACTCATCAAAAACATGGTTTACAAAACTAGTTATTCTGCAGAAATAAAATAGTGAGTCAATATGATTTGTGGGGTAGTTGATTACACAAGTCTCATATAATTAAACATTTATCTACTCAAGTTTGCATTTGGCTGCCTTTTTTTTTTTTTTTTTTTTGAAAATACGAGCATAGTATTGTATTTTACACAGAATATGGAAAGGAATAGCAAAGTTATATGCAGAAAAGCAATAATTACTGAATAATTAGCAAATAAAGATATTTTAAACATCTTCTTTAGTGCATGTCTTTTTAAGAACATATAGCCCAGTACTACATAAATGAACTTGAGTAATATTACTTGTAGGCAGAGTCAAGCCAAAAAGCTTCACGGTAATCAGAAATGCCACAATTGTGATTTTTAGCATAATTAGGAATAGCCTTTCCCCCCCATTTTTTGTTGCCCTATTCTTTATTTTATGTTATCCAATAATAACACTATCCATCCTTCCATTTCCAGAATAACTTCCAGCTCAGACTTTCTATTTCTACCCACACACCAACACATATTAGTTTTAGCTCTCCAGGGAGAGCAAAAGTATCCTTATCCTCAAAGATACAGACAGAGAAGTTCACCTATTGGGCCAAAAAAATCCCAAAGCCACAGAAAAATGCATAACTCTCTGTTCCAATGTGTAAATCTGTGTCTCAGCCTCAGCAGTTCACAAAATGAAGAACTGACTGAAGTATTTAAATAGAATGCTCTCAGGTGACCAGGTGATAGCAGGAACCCTCAACATATCTTTGTATCTATGTTTAATGCAGGAAAGTAGAGCCTTTTGTGGGGAGAATGAATCTGAGGCAGCAGGACAGATGAAAATTAACAAACTAGTATGAAGATTAACTGATAATCCCCACAGGTATCTCATGGGAACCTATTGTAGGCTTATAAATGAGTCTTGCTGTAAGAAGAATGTAAGGAAAAAAGCTGACATCATAATCCCTGAAAAGTTAATAACAAAGAGAAATAGCTGTTCAACATAACTGATGTAGAGAGCACCCTGACAAACTCTAAACAGAGTTTCTGAAGTGACCACTGCTGTTCCATACCCCACAGACGACCTGAAAATGCTGTAGATAGGTTGTAGAGAAGAATAAGAGTAAGGCAGAAAATGTTATCCCTCTGTGTAAATCCACCATATGCCTGTCTCTTCAGTACTCAGCACAGATCCAAAAAATGGGCAAAGAGAAAGCTACAGAAAGGGCAAGGACAAGGGCAGTACTAAGCTGCGTGAGAGATGCTGGACAAATAAGCATAGGGGAAACATAAGCAAAGTAGAGCTTTTCAGCCTGACAAACAAGAATAACAATGAAGATCTAGACGAACTGTTACAGCATGGAAAAGTAAACAGTAATGATTATTCAGTAGGAGCCTTAACACAAAAAACAGGGCAACAGCTCCAACTGGCAGGCAGCAAGCAGATTTAAAAGCAAACAAGAGGAAGTTCATTTTCACACAATACCCAACGATGTTGTCGAACTCATTGCCACGGGATGTTGTGGCAGCCAAGAACACAAGTGGGTTTCAAAAAATGATTAGATGATTTTATGGAAAAAAGGGTCCATCAAGGAGTATCAAAAACAATGATACAGCTGCAGCCTCCAGCTCAGGAAGGCTCCTAAACCAAAAACCACTGGAAGCCGGGAGGGTTTATCAAAGGAAGTATCACTCTATACTTGTCCTGTTTGCCATACCCTTTCCATACACAAGTTATTAGCCATTATCAGAAGCAGGATATGGAGCTAGACAGGCCTTTGCTCTGATTCATTTTTATATTATGACCCATACTAACTGACACAGACGCAAGCATATATGGGATAATTCTGTAAAAGACTGAAATAATTAAAAGGCACATGCTTAAAAGAATATCATAATAAAGGATGACATTTTTCCTTTGAGTAGGACTAGAATTGACTTTTGCGTTTCCCCAGGGTATGGTCTGAGTCTTTCCTTTCTACAGATGAGTTATGATTTTAGCGTCCTTTTTATTACCTAACTGCATTACAGCACTAGAGACAAAGCCAGTTAAAAAGAACTCGCTCTTTCTAGCTGTGAGCTACGCACAGACTCACATCCAGGTGAGTGAGGGCTTCTTAGCTTAAAAAAAAAAATGTAGCAAAACTAAACTAACTGTATAACAAGTCTGTTGAATATCACACACAACACAGGTGCTTTAAAGCACAGATTAAAACTTCCAGCCTTGCTTCAGGTCTAGGATGAAACTTGGAATCACGGTTAACCTTGAAAGCAAGGGCGTGAAAGAGTCCTTAAAGATTTCGCTCCTTGCAAGCTCTAGTATCCCAAGTGCAAACTCGCAAATCTAATGGCCTCCTGATCCTCTCCTTCGGCAGTGAAAACAGAGAAGTGACTAACTGCTAAATGCTCCTTAGCAGCTCTGAGCCCAGGAATCAGGTGAGAAGTCTGTTCTAACAGTTTACTTACCACTCTCTTCTTAATTGTTTTCGAAAGCATGTTTTAAAATGAAAGAAAGAAAGAGCATAGGAGAGGAAGGGATTTTACCAGGATATTCTCACTTCTCTCAATCCTCAGAACCAGCAGCTCGGAAGAAATGGGACAGAACTGAAGCAGAATTGAGTACCTGATAGTCAACAAAACTCTAACAAGCATTTGTACAAGCACATACATAGCTTATTCCCTTAAGGACTACAGAAATATCTTAGGAGAAATCTCTCCTGCTAGGGTGTCACAAGTCAGAAGGATTCTTCCTCCTAGTTATTAGTCCATATTGGCATTACTAAAGTCAGCAGGTCCATGTTTCACTTTGAAACATATAGTGCCTAGGGCAGGTGGGTTTCCCTTCTGAAAATCATGTAATATGTTTATGCGTCTGATGCAAAGATTCAGAGAGGCAAGTGTGGAGCTCGATCCTCAGAGCCTAACCTTGATTCTGCCAACACTTACAAGCTTAATACAAAATGCACATGTCCCTGTCCTCTTCCACAGCTATTCTGCCAGAAGGATCCGCATGACTTGGGGTCACAAACAGGGTGCAGAGCTCAAACAAGGCTGGGTCTAGGACAAAGAAAGCGGTGCTACAGAAGAGATTTAATAACAGATTTAATAACAATCAAAAATAAAATTAATAACCTGTCCTCTGCCCCTGCCTCTCCGGGAGAATTTGTTTCTTTACCCCCTTGCAAAGGGGACTGCCCTGGGTATCTTCCGGGAAAGCTCAGGCACTGCACACACGTGCGGCACAGATGGTTGCACACAGCAAAAGGCAATGGACATTTTTGGATCCATGAAGCTTGTCAGAGCTACTGCTCTGTATCCAAAAACCCAAACAAACACACACAGCTGTCAACACCCTCTGAACACCATCTCTGAGCGGAAAAAAAGACAATCTGGGAAAATATAGATGCCCAGTGACCTTGTTTGTGAGCCGTAATTCATTAGTGCACAGAAATTGTTTTGAGATCCTGGAATGGGAGGTATTAGCAAATGGGAGGCCAAGCAAAAGTGTTATTTAAAAAAATTCAAAGATCTGTTGTTTCTTTATCCTTAGATATTCCTCATGTATCTAATAATTAACTTATGGCCATTGCTCATTCAAATTTGTTTATAACTGCCTTGATCTTTTCTTTATCAAATGGAATTGCCTTGGGCAGAGGATGTGCAGTATCTAGATGTGCTCATTGCATTTGTCCATCTTGCTCTTTTCTAATTAATTTATTGATTTGACCCCAATCCTGCTCTTCCTTTGATTTTATAGCCAGTGGGCAAGATATCAAACGTGGCTACTCTCCATGAATAGTAATTGCATCACAAATAAATGCCATTAGATTTTTACTATCTTGTTAAACACACACATATTCCTACAGCATATGGCAATGACACAAATTATGCACAATTATCTGTCCTCTTTTAAGAAATTAGTAACTATGGAGTTGTATTCTCTATAACACACAGGGAAGTGTGTCTTCTTTTGAAGGATTTACTTTAGCTTTAATAGTATTTAAAATGCATACCTTTTCCCCTCACACTCAAACCCTTAAACATTAAAGGAAACAACTCTCTGCTTTTTATTTTTTTTCTCTCAGATTAGTAAAAACATAAATAAGCCAGGAAATTAAAGTCAAAAGCTTAAAAAAAAAAAAAAAAGAAAAAGAAAGAAAAAAAGCAGCTACCTTTTCTGCATCCTGTCTCAGCAAGACACACCATGCGAGCACGAGCCCCACTCCTCAAGACAACGCACAGCGACAGACACAGTTCAAACACTGACTATAATCACAAGGAATGTCAGTTTGGACAGGGGATTTCTCTGCTTTTGTTATACATGAGTCAAGCACAAGGGTTTATGTTTTTTTGCTTTGTGTCAGATATTGCCATAATGCAGCTGAACCTTGTTACCTCTCGCTGCTCTTCCTCAGAGCTGCTCCGAGCACTTACTTGGACACAGGCTTAAGAATGTCATAATGGAACCAGAACCTGATAAGGACACAAGCAGAAGCGACCTCAGAGCCAGGTTAGTCCTGTGATAAAGATAACACTTTTTTGAGAAGGTGAACTACAAGAAGACAGACTCCCTCATCTTAAGCATGGGCCAGACATCCCACCATCCCCAACTCTCACTGTAGCCACTAGAGAAATACAGACCCCATTTGGGGGCTGAGCTCCTCAACCAGCATCACCTGATACCCTCAACAGCCGCCTGAAACACTTGTGCTGATTTTACGGCCGGGAGGGAGCAGTGTGTGTGTTAAAACCCCAGTCCTTGGCTCTGAGATGAACACTCCCCACGCACAGCTGAGGCGCTGATCAGGACCACCATGATGAGCGCCATGACCACCACCGTCACCACCCTCCCCTGTCCCGGAGTGCCAGACAGGGCTGCAGGCTCTTGTCCGTGCCCCGCCACCCGGAGGAGCTTTGCCGGGGCCTTCTTGTCGCCCTTCCAGGACAGAGATCCTGCAGGGACAGTGACTGCTGGGGGTACCCACCAGGGAGGGCCACCATGAGGGAGCCCTGCCCAGGGGAGCTGCCCTGGGGACGGACACCGCGAGGAGGGACCTGCGGAGGGCTCTCCGTGAGGGACGGACACCGCGAAGGACGACACCCCTGTGGGGGGAAGGAGACCCGCCATGGCGGGGTGACAGGGGGC
>JAWLRI010000229.1:5034672-5047569 GCA_034781795.1 Crypturellus tataupa
GGCTCGGCCGTCCCGGCGCGCCGGGCCGCGCGGAGGGCGGCTCGGCCGCCTCTCCCGTTGGCCGGTGGCTCCCGCCGGCGCGCCAGGGGCTCTGCTGCTGCCGGGGTTTTAAGGCATAGGGTTGGGAGAGACTGGGGAAATAATCCCTATCCGCGTTGTGTGCTTGCTGCAAACACCGTGTGGGCGCGTGTGTAGCGCGTCCCTGCCGAAAGCAACCAGAAACCCTCATTCTGCAGTCAGCGTAAGCACCAGGGACCCTCCCGAAAGACTCGGGTTTTCTCCCTTTGGGGCTGCACCGCATGGGGGGTTCCTCCAGTGCAGAAAGCCGAAAGCCAAGCCGTGGTATCCACTTTTTTTTTTCCTTCTCTCAATTAAATCTGCCACATAATGTTTCTGTCGGTTTTATCCCTGTATCTTTGTGCAAACAGGGATTTTCAAATGGCTGCACTTATCTTGGTTGTATTTTCTTTCTAAAGATGAAGTAAAATGGATGTATTTGCAAGCAAACTTTGGAAATATGCATTAAACAGACTAAACCTTTGGAAACGTGCACTACATGGACTAAGACTTTTCATGAATTTGCCTGGTTAAGCGTTAAGTCTCATGGCTTGCTCAATAAATGGAAACATTAGCATTCCCTAAGTGTTTTAGCAGTCAGCATCCAGCTACGTAAACTAGACCAGACTTCAGATATAAAATATTATAGTTTTCTGCTTCAGGGTTTTCCCAGAGGTAGCGTAAAATAAATAGTTATTTGTTGTAATTGTGGGACAAAGCCCCGGGGCCTCGGACTGGAATCCTCACGTGTGGATGGAGTTGGAGCGCGCTGGCCGCGACGGAGGCGCGGAGCAGGAACGGCTGGCACGGAGCGCTCCCCATCTGTGTGCAGTAGCCAGGAGTACTCGAAGAGCGATGCTGCCGGTATGGTTTGTATTAGGGTGTCGCGTACCGATGCATTCGCAGCCTTCACGTGCAGCAGGCGGAGAGGAGCCCCTTGTTTCAGGAATAAGCAGGCTGCGCTGCTCACAGGAGGCACAAAGTCACCATGAAGGACACCAAGGAGGCTCCTCGGGGTCGCTGTTCAAAGCACCATGCCTGCACGGCCATCCCAAAAGCTACCGGATGCATGAGACATCTGAGCCTTCCAGGGAAGAAAATAACGCGATGGAGCTGGGGTGATGCAGAGCAACAAGGTGCTCAGGGCGAGGCCTGAGGTTTCCTGTGAGGGACCTCTCGGAGCACCTGCCCATGGGGGATGAGGAGGCAACTACCGTGCTGTTCCTGAAGGTCTGTGTGGTCGTGGCAATGTCTGGACTGGAGCTTTCCCAAATTGCACCTGCCTTCTGGAATGTGATGCTCAATACTTAGGAAAAAACAGATTCACACAAGAAGGACAGATTGTGTCTTATCTTTCCTAGAGAAGATTCAGCTCAAGATTTGCAAAGCCCTCCAGGACCTGGGGAGGTGGCTCATTCTCCTATCAGCGGCTCTAGCTAAGCAACCATGGGGGAAAAGGAAGCCAAAGCGTACGGATTCCTGCTCTATCTGGTGTATCAGAGAAATACAAGGAGGGTTGGACTGGCACTAGCACCTTGGCCAGAAGGATCCTCCTAAGAGAAATACTGAGATAGTCACCAGCAGAATCCCTGACGGGAGGAATTGCTTCTTTTCTGCCACGTGTCTGTCTTACACCAGCATGAAACAAGTGATCCCAGCAGTGCTGCTCTTAAATGTGAGTGAAGCGGGGGGAGGAAAAGACCTAGGGACTAATAAAGGGAGCAACTAAAGCTCTTGGGTACAAATCTGCTAACAGATGTGTAACTGAGCCTCCTAGGGAAGCTAATGAAACCTCCAGAGAAACGTTTCCTGCAGACTTTGACGTTTGGGCTCCGCTGCACCTGTTACTGAACAGTTGCTGAGGTTTTTAGCTGAAGCTTTAGGTTTGCAGACATTAATACGACATCTGAGGTTGCCTCTGGACCCTGTTTCACGACTGTGGTTTGGGAGACAGGTGCACCTGGCTGCATTGCTCCTGGGGCACCCGCGCGGGAAGGCGCCTGCTGCTCTGAGCATTGCTCTGGGCTCGGCTGTTGGATGAGTCTCACTGGAGTCTTAATTAAATCTCCAAGCATTGCCTAGAAAGGCTCAAAAAGACAAACAGAATGGATTATCAAACCACAGAAAGAAAGGCAAGTCCTGGAGGGGAAAACAATCAAATAAAGGTGTTCTACCCCCAAAACCACTGCTGTAACTGTGTAGAAAATCTGCCTGCTGGCTCCAGTAGCCACTGTGTGCATCAGAGGAGCGGATGTACAAAGAGCAGGTCTCCAGCAGCTGAAGAGATTTAAGGACAGAGTGTATGTCCACCAGTGTCTCATCAGCCTTCACCCTGTCCCCTGGTTCTGGGGTTTCAGTTGCCTCTTCATCCTGTTTCAACACAGTCCTTAGGGGCGGGTGTCTCTGAAGTGCCGCTCAGACCAGGGAAGGAGAACATTACCAGGGCCATCATCAGAAGAGACGGCCACGAGTTCACCTTGGCAAAAAGCAGTTTGCAAAACCAACCGAGGGGGCTCGCTGGGAGCAGAAGATGCCAGGCTGGGCTGCCCCTGTCTTGCTGCCCACCACGTGCCTGGGCACCAAGGCCCTGCAGCCATCGGGGAACGGCTTCCAGCATCCTGTGCTTCTGAGTGGGAAAAGGAGCATCTGCCTTTAAAGCAGGGCTGCTGAGGACTGTATTTGTCTGTAAGGAGATGGATCTGCTGCCTTCCAAATCCACCAGAGACTTGCCCCATGTCTACTGCCTAAGAGACTCTGGTTGTGGATATCGCTGTGCTCCTTGTCCCCACAGTTCTTCCCTCTCCCTAGCTACGATCCAGCTTCCCTCTGCTCCCTCTGGATCAGGCATTACCCAGAAGTTGAGTCTACTATCACTTCTGCCCTACAGATGGGGAAACTGAAGTGCACAGCAGTGGAAATGCAAGGCAAGACTTAACACTCCGGAGAAACCCAGGCTTCTGGATCCCACTAGAGGAGCCTCCTGATGAAAGCAGGGGGCATTAGGGAAGAGTCTATTTCTTCGGAGTTTTGCAGGGTCCAACACACGCCGCTTGTTGCATGGGCAGCAGCAGGCTGAGGCCGCGGGGTGCACAGACTGTCCTGCTCCGGGCACTGCTGGTGTTTTCCAGCCTGGAGAACTTCTGCAGCATCGTCTGTAACGTGTCATCGCTTCCTTGTTCTGCTCCCCGCTCAAACGCATTGCAGCTCCTGAGCCCAGATTTCATGCACATTCTATGGGCTCGAGGCTGAGCTGCCTTTACAGATAAGGCAGAGAGGTAGCAGCCAAAAGAAAGCCCCAAAACTTGGGGTAAGCTGGGAAAAGTAAAACATTTATGAGGGGACCAGGCACAGATTTCTACAGCTGTCCTTTCTGGTGATAGTTAATTTTTTCCATCAGGAAAGCTGATTCCTCATGGGGAAGTCGCCCGAGCGAGTGCTGCCCATGTTGTCCCCCCATGACCACATCCCTTTTGCCTTTCAGGGATCCTGGAGTTCATCAGCCTGGCCGTGGGGCTCGTGAGCATCCGTGGGGTCGACTCGGGGCTCTACCTCGGCATGAACGAGCGAGGCGAGCTCTACGGGTCGGTAAGTCCCAGCTTCTGCGATGAGTGCAGTGTCGAATAGATCTGCTATATACATATATGTGAGGAGAATGCTTGCATTACAAATAGGCACTGTGGCTAAAAAAATAAGACTACCAGGATTCCATAAAACAACATACAGATCTTAAACTACACTTTGCATAGTAGGGTTTGAGCCTAAAATGTTCTGCACATTTCCTGTTAGCCTCGGAGGCTCCAGCTGTCATTAAGACAGCATTTCTACCCGTGTCAGTTCTGCACAATCTGGGTGCTGGCTACATTGGGCAGCCCTCAGACCAGCCATTAGGGTAAATTTGGAAGTCTTCACAGCCCTACAGGTCCCCAAGTGCTTCCCGCAAACCCCTCTCCTCCCTGCAGCCCCCGGGTAAGCAGGAGGCTGCAGCCAAACAGCCAGCCTGGCGATCTCCAATGCACTCTGAATAGGTAGCAGTCGAAGAAATTATTAATAGCAAAAGCCTCCATGGGCCCTGGGGAGGGAGGCGGGTGGGCGCTGGGTGAGGTTTTTGCAGGCCTGGCAGGGCAAAGCAAGGAGGAAGAGGTTGCGCGTGGCGAGGACGTTCTCTCCCCCGCCCTCCTTTGATGCCTGTGTGGTTTTTTTGCCTTCGCTGGCGCCGGCTGCAGAAGAAGCTCACGCGGGAGTGCGTCTTCCGGGAGCAGTTTGAGGAGAACTGGTACAACACGTACGCCTCGACGCTCTACAAGCACGCCGACTCGGAGCGCCACTACTACGTGGCCCTCAACAAGGACGGCTCGCCCCGCGAGGGCTACCGGACTAAGCGGCACCAGAAGTTCACCCACTTCTTGCCCAGGCCCGTGGACCCTGCAAAAACCCCCGCTGCCTACAGAGACCTCTTCCACTACAGGTGATGCTGGGACGGCCACATGTTGTGGCCTGAGGATCCCCATGGCTGGATGCGGACCCTGCCGGCCACTTGAGACAGAGAAGCCCTCCTGGTGCCTAAGGAGATGGCCCTGCCGCCGGTCCTGCAATGTGGATGGGTGCCCGGGACGTGCGGGTTGTGCCTTGTCCCTTCCCGCTGCCAGGGTGGGAATGGTCTGAGGACGTCTGGAAGCGTGGATACTGTGCATAAGGACAAAGCTATTTATAAAATGTATATGGTATTTATTTTATATATTTATTTATTTCAAAATAATTTTATTTTTAATGAGAGATGCTATGAGCGGATTTTCACCGGGGATTATAAGGTCCTACTGAAATAGGAGAGAGAAGAGTTTTAAGAGCTTATTGGCAATAAAATTGTCTTTATATTGTAGATCTCTTGCTAGCCCTGTTTTTTTGGCATACTGCAGCCATTAACATAGTTACTCCGCTCACAGGATGGTTAAAACCCCTACAAAACATTTCAGACACCACGTAGAAATACAGGCTTGCTCTGTAGGGTGGGGAGGGAAGCTTTTCTACATTGTAAACCTGCATGAGGAATAATTAAAAAAAGTTTACTTACTTTTTTTTTCCCCTGGTCCTCAGCAGCCTCCTCCTTCAGGAGACACGTCCAAAATTGGTGCTTTTCCAAAGTCCCCAGTGCCACTGCCACGAGTTGCCTTTTCGCCGGTTGAAAGGCGCTGTAGTTAGTTGGTGGGTGGCTGCAGCACAAGGGCTGCCTTTGCCTGACCCAGGGCAGCCCTTGCTGCAGGTCCCTGCACTCCCAGGGACGGGCACGAAGCTCCCTCTGCCTTGGGCATGTGAATGTGGGCCTTGTAAACGGCAAAGTCCTGGAGGGAGCTGCTGGAAGTCTTGGGGAGGTGGAGCTGCGCCGCACACACCTCAGGGCAAGGCTGGCCAGTGCAACGAACAGAGCAGCTCCGGGTCTGCAGGGGGAGAATATTCATCTGGGTCTGGTTGCAATGAGTGGCCCTGTACAGGGACATGGCTGGTAGCAGCACCTGGATCATTGCTGGGGTGGAGGTGACTGTCACCATCCTGTGTGATCACTGCTGCACTGGCCACCACTGCTCCAAGGAAAAGCTACCCATGGATCTGCTGGAAAGGATATTTGCTGTGAGACACCTGCATCTCCCGCGTGGCACCAAAGGCAGCGACTCCAGGGGCAGCACCTGGAGAGGGGTCACGTCTGTCCGTCTACTGGCCTGAGCTGACCGGGTCCCCACACGGCCTTTTGCAGCACTGGGCAGCCGGACTCAGCACCACCCGTGTGGCTGGACACAGGGGATGGTGCTCAATGCGCCTCCTCACCACAGGGTGTTGAGTCCCAGAGGCTGCCAGGAGCCACTGCTGAGGCCAAGACCCGTCAGGGCTGCCGTAGGGGATGGAGCGCGTATAGACGCTGCCGGAGCCTCGGAGGAGGCATCACAGAGCCACCTGGTCTGGCCCAAATGGGCATCCTCCAGCGCAGGGCTTCAAGTGCCAGGTCCGCAGGGCCCTGTCCAGCCTCTGCTCTGCCCAGGCCGCTTCACAGAGCTACAGGTGTGGAGCAACGGGAGGTGCTGAGGGCCAGGAGATGCCCAGGGCTGCGGCACAGCCTGGACTGACAGGACGTTGGTGTCCCACAGTGCCAGGAGTTGACCAGCCAGAGCCACGCACAGGGAAACACACAGGGAAACGTCTCCTCCTCAGGGAGGAAACTGAGGCCTTGCTGGGAGACACCGGAGGAGCAGGCGGTCTCAGGGCTTGTGTCGCCTGTAGGTGGAGACGCTAGGACTGTCTGCAACAGCACTGACCGCCCTCAGCTTACCCAGCCCGGGCTGCAGCACCAGCCCTGCTCTGACCTCGTGCTTAGGGCATGTCTTCCATAAGCATGGAAAAATTATCCAATTCCAAAACATGCTCTTGCCTGAACTGATAAATTTATTTACCTCATACAGAGGAGTTCTGGTTCTAAGGACCAAACTACCAATTTTCTAAAGAAAAAGAAAAAAAACCCCAACCCTCCACCCCAACGTTGTCTTCATTCTGCACCAGCTGTCCCTAACCAAGACACACCACAGTGCCCCCCTCAGCCCTGCTCTTCCAGCAGCAAACACAGCTCCATAAAGGGCTTCTCCCTCTACCTTGCAATACAATTAAGTTGACTCAGGCATTTTAAGAGCTCCAGCTACTTCCACACTACACAAGATTTCTACAGCACGGGCACTGCGGCAACTCATTTGGAGACCAGAGTAGACCCATCTCACACAGTGACATGGCCACAGCGCTGTCCCACACCGGCCAGAAAGGGTAAATACCAGGGACAGGCATAGGGTAACACTGAAAGTCAATGTACATCTTTTTTGGTGATTTTTTGTTCAATAAATCTAAGAAAGTAAAAAGTACACACACAAACATACAAAGTTTAAAATATGGAGTGGATTAGTTGAGTTTGACCAAGCAGACCAACTTTACCTCACTTGACAATCTGTCCTTGAGTAATAAATCACACCTTTGTTCATCATTTCTGACAGATGGATTGGCTGTAGAAGATAACAACTTATACAATTTAAAAACCTGTCCCACAATTGTTTTCACTAAGTTAAACTAAGGAAATTCAGAAACCTGAATTTCGCTGTGGACAAAATAAGAGCTTAACCACCAGCCCTAAGTCAGCAGCTCGCAAAGAGCCAATACTGCACTGCAAATGTAGCACAAGGCACGCTGATGTATTTTGGTCACTTTATTAAATGAGATATTAAATAGTTTAAGTTTCAACTACTAAACAGCACTTTGAATGGTGAAAACACAGAGAGTATATCGTCATACTTGAATGCTTTTTTTTTTTCTTTAAAAACACATTTCCAGTCCTTATATATATTACAAAACAGCCTTATAGGAAGAGGTGACACCTTTTCTATAGTACTTAAGATATTTAAAACAGAACTGAAAGCCATCTAATAAAAACAAAGGCAAGTCTTCACAGCTGTATGATTTCAGCAGCCAAAGCTGGTTGATGGACTGAAACATTACTATACAACTGGGACAAAACATATACAATATCACAATACTAAGCAAAAACGCTTTACATCCAAAGGAATAAACAGGTTACAAAATGTGGAGAATTTAGCAGGCAAAATTGTATTACAAGCAACATTTTTTATTCGTCATCTTAAGCCATTTCAACTAGTTAAAACATCTAAAACAAATATAAAAATGAGCCTTTTATTATCTTATTTATGTATGTTCTGTCTTTAAATATTTGTTAAAGCTTGATGTTATACTCAAAGCACATTGTTATGCAGCTAAAATGTCAAGTGAGAAACATATAGCAAAGTGGTCCAAGTTTTATTTCAATGCTTATCTCCAATTTCTTCTTATGCATTAGTCTTCTGTTATCCATAGGTTTGTCCAGAATGAAAAAAATGTGCCTTTAAATGTTGCCTAAAACTTCCACATTTAAGTCTTTGAGTTATTGTAAAACTCCATTGAACATTCCCAGGTTTGGTAGAAGGTATTTCTCTTATTCATGACACGTAGGAATATCAGTGAGAGTTGCCCAGAGTACATTTGCCTTCACATGTTTGTCTCAAAGTCTTATTTTCACTTCTTCTATAGTGTGAGCACATCTCTTTTTGCTCCCCTCCCCTAAAATTAACAAATTTAACTGCAGAGCTGGCAAAGCACTAGAACACACTGAGGGTCTTTTATGGTACCTTGTAACAAAGACTCCAAGGCAGCAACTTTGTTAGCTGATTTTACAACAGATCAAACAAACTCTGTTCAGATCACAAACCAAGTTTCAATCACGAAATGAAACATCACAGAAGACCTGCATTAGATGCAACAAAACACTTGTCCGTCCAGGGCAAGAATTCAAACTCCTGCAAGAAAAGTTCCAGAAACCCAAGCAAATTTTGTTCAAGTCAGCAAGCCACAAGAGTCCAGCAAAATCCCTCCAGCCGAGTGGGCTGGACTTGGGAAGAATTCTCCAGCTGTCCTCTATACTCAAGACACCATTGCATCAAATGTTCCTGTCATTTATTTTACCCCCAGATCCTAATTTCTTTTTTTTTTTTTTCTGAAGAATCAATCAAACTATTCAAAGAAAAGCCCTACTTGTGTTTAATTAGATCTTCACAAGCACAAAAATAGGTGGGTAAAGAGAGTGCTAATGATGCATAAACAAACCAGAAGTTTTTCTCTGGTCTACGTAAAGAAACCAAAAACCAAACTCTTTTTGTACTAACTCATGTACTTGCACAAAGAAGAGGGAACAGGGAAGAGTGCATGATAATCAAAACTTGTATCTAAAAGAGGAAAAGTTATTTCACAAATCCGGCAGCTCTGGAAGTTGCTACGCAGCACTTTCTTTGCATCGATTTTAAATCAGCAATGGTTCTGCCATTTTAGAGTTGTTATAAAGAGGGTTTGACCCTCACCATCACTATTTTAACCCCCAAAATACCAGGAATTTAAATTTCTTGGCCCATCTCCCATTGCCGGCAATGGGAAAAGACACTAGCACCAGCATTAAGGAGTTAACAGAAATGTGCTTTGTATTGAACTCCGCATAGAGTAAATTAGTGTGTGAAGGAAAAACATCTCCAATTCTAAGATTACCAGTTGTTATTCCGTCACATAAAACTGAAAATAAAAAATGGCAGATGACCAGAGAAGAACAATCATCTTCCCCAAGTCATGATTTAAGGCTGAATACACAGTTCCCATATAACTGCATGACTCAGAAGTTTCAGAGCAGTAGTATTTAATATTGCACTCAATTCTGCTTCAAAAAGAATCTTCAGTTCCTATGTTTTATTCAGCATAGGTGATATAGCAAGAGTCCAGACCTCAGTTAAAAGGAGACTAGACTATTTCTGTTATACTATTCTAATTTCAATGGGTAAGCGGAAAAGTATTCCATAATTTGAGGAATCAACTCTAATCAAGAACTCAGCTGTGTACAACTCACATATGGTCTACTGAAACATACAGATCTGTAGTCCTTCCTAAGCTTCTCAAATCAGATGATAGCTTCATGGCTACTAAAAGCAAGCGTAAGAGTTTAGACAGGAAACCTGTGGAGCTGCTACTGTTACGGGAGGACTTGTTTTCACTGAAAACAACTTGTTATCTCCTGTACTCAACATATGTAAGAAGATTCTAGGCAACATCACTGACAACAGGGAAAACATCATGTTCTACTTAAACAAAGCTGAAACACTAATATGGAACATGGCATTTAAGGGGACAAACCAAACTATTATTACCTTTTTTTTTTTTCCTTTTTTTTCTTTTTTTACAGTTGAGTTCTGTTAAGCCATTGATTCCTAAAAAAATAAAAGTTCTTTCTCTGATTTTAACAATCCTTTAAGCTTTTAGTGCAAAATCACATTGATTTCCCTTGGGAAGGCCCTGGATTTTTGCCTCTCATTGGGGGTGGTGCTCGTTGTAACGGTGGTGGCTGCATGCCACCAGAAACTGCCTGATACATTCCTCTCATATCTATTTGTTGGTAGTTGGAAGGATTCATGATTAAATTGGGAGGCTTTGGCATCATGAGATGACTCATTGCTGCTTGCTGGTAAGACATTTGCTGCTGTTGCTGCTGATTGTACTGCTGCTGGAGTCTTCTGTTCATGAGTATCCTCTGAACACAACTGATTAACTGTGAAGGGAAAGCAGAGCTGTTAAAAGCGCATGACCGTCTCAGCGCTGCCAGTATCAAGTTCAGGGTTAAAATCAATTTGTTAGGGATACCACGGCTGCAAGAGAAAGCACTATTGTTATCACCGTCACTAATGTGATGGCATTCACGAGCTGAACACTGTAGAAAATATTCAGTAACACCAACTAGGGCTACGTTCTCTTAGTGACCTGCCTATTGTACTGTATCCAGTAGTTAGGTAAGCGGCTTTTGCAGCATGCACTATGTAGTGAACCTACGCCCAGGTCTAAGTGGTTTTTTTTTTAGGTATAATTTTTCATCACTTTGGAAGTTCTGCTTGTTGATTGTCACTAAATGTACATTTTCCCAAATTCAAGGAGAAAACCAATTCCAATTAGCATAATCTGGGCAACTTTTGCAAAATTAATCTAAACTAGAAAACCCATTAATGATGCCATCCAAGAGGCATGTTTTGTGAGCTGCTGCTTGGTTCTGAGAATTAGATTTCTTTTCAAGGGACCTTCAGAGTAGCTGAACAGAAAATTGAGACTACTGTTTGCAATGAACTTCCAATTAAATTGCCCTCAATGAGACTGAGCAATTGAATCCAGCACAGGGCAAAAATCAGCACCTCTTGATCTTACACCATATACCACAGTGCTGGCAAGGACTTGACCCAAAGAAACACGCGTTCTGTAAGTACATACTTACATATCTAAACATACACCTAATTTTATAAACAGTTCAACAACATAGTTCCAATAGACAGTAGTTCAAAACACTTTAGATACTTTACCATCTGTTGCTTAGTAAGGACATCGTTATAGATGGCTTCTCGGCGCTTGACGTCAAGCTCCTGGCTTGCCTGTCTGCTTAGGGCCAGGGCCTGCACTTGGCTCTCTGTAAGTGTCATGTTTTCTTTCCACTGAAAAGGCAAAATAATGATAATTAAGTCTCCCATTTTCTTCAGAAATGCATCAAGAGATAAGCTACAACCAAGGCTCTACAACATGTAGATGCCATTAATTGTCGCGGCAAACTGCAGTGATAAAGGTCAACGGCAACTGCATATCTTGTTAATAATACAATTAGTTTGCTGAATGAGCACACGCAGCAGTCATTCCTTCACTTCATAATGCTTAACAGTTTCCCATATCCTGGTCTACACCTATAAATATCTAATTTACTCACTATAGTTGAAATGATGTCTTCAAGGGGTTGAATTCTTGCTGCAGTTACATTGTTGGTTGCTTCCACAACTTTCTCTCTTCCTTGATTAATGAGGTCCTGAGAAAACAGCAGGAAATTAATTATAAAGTACAGATTTACATTTGTTTGCCAGCTTCCTACAAGCCTTCTTCAGCTTATGTGCCTATACCTTAATTACCTTCTTCTCCTAGTTCACATAAATCAGCCAATGTGGGCAACAAGATGGAATTTAACTTCACACATTTGAATTTGAGAATAAAGTAACTGAATAGAATACCTAAATCTCCCAATTTCTACAGTATTATAAAGGGTATTTGGTTAGCCAGGGGTTTTCAGATCATTGTAAGGGTGCTACACCTTTATAGTCAAAAAACTTTTATGTGGTGCCGATTTTGATGACATTACATCCTCAAATCCTTCTGTGTGCTCAAACTACTGCAATTTATTTTAACATAGTGTTGGCGTATGTATAATATATGGTCTATTATTCAAAAGCTATACTTGATACCAAAAGATCCCTGAAATTGCCTGCTTTGTTAGAGTGTTTCATTTCTGTAACACAGACTGCTCTCCAGACACTAATAGGAGATCCAAGACAATCATACTTCAGCTATTGCCCCTTACAGCCTTGCAACTTATTAGAAAGGAACGTCAGCAGCTACTTCAGCCAAGACAGCAAACCCTGACCTGAGATAACCGAGGACGCTTTCCCCTCTCCCATTCCTTCCTAGGGAGAAGGCAGATGGAGGCAGAAAACTAGATGCAGCAATGACTGTAAAGGAGGCAGCTAATCTTGAATCCTGGGACACTGCACAGGTAAAGCTCTCACAACATATGCATACTCGTTAAATTTCAGTTGAAGAAACCTATAGCTAGGCCATAAAAATTAGCTGTTAAAAATACGAGGTTATTTAACAATGACATTACCTATCTGTGGCAGAACGATAAGCACGTGCTGACAGTGACATAGACACGTGATGGTACCCGAGCTTCACTACTCACCTCCAGCTGCTGATTACTCATTGCTGACAGAGCTCCCAAGTTGAAAGGAATATATGGTGTTTGGGAGTTGAAATTCGTGGGCAGCATAGTGGTCCCCGTTGACATGTTGAAACGCATAGTCAGGCCCTTAAAAAGACAAAATGCACTTATGCTTGAACGTCTGCTATAACTCACATTTTTCTGTAACAACCCACAAACCAATACACAGAAATGAATTGGACCTTAGAGAAGACGACCAGGACTACACACTGCACGTGAAGGCTACCCTGTCTCAGCACAGTGAATCACGTTTCCAAACCTGAGCTCAAAAGGACATTTTGATCCTTGAGGAACCCAAGCTCTGGTCTGATTAAAAAAACTAGAATCAAAACCAGTATACAGATTACACCTAGGTCCTTTAGAAAAATTGTCTATTAAAAAAAAAAAAAAAAAAAAAAAAAAAAAAAAAAAAAAAAAAACAAAACAAACCA
>JAWLRI010000229.1:5047579-5113916 GCA_034781795.1 Crypturellus tataupa
AAGAACAGGCAACCAATACCAGCTGGATGAGCATAACAAGATAGAAAAAAAAAAAAACTCTAAAAAGAATCTAGCAAAGTTTTGAATGTACATCAAAAAAAGTGATTTTTGCTGACCGTGAATGCTTTCAGAACAGAGAACGATCATGTTTCAATGTATACATGTGATATAGAAATCCTGCAGTATTCCTTTCAAATACATATTAAAGCATGTACTGCATTTGTTAGGAGGTATATAAAGCTTATATCTTGTATGGATTCCTTATGTCCTCCTGTTTTTTATTATTTCAAAACTAATTTCCAATAAATTGCATATTGCTTCAGAACCTTCCTATTTTTTCTCCCTCACAGTCGTGCCTGGCATCAGTCATCTCTTCAATCGTTTCTTCAGCAGTGTTTTATCTAACCTACTTTCTGTCCTTTGAGATTACTGATTAGATCTGAACACCAAACTTGACATTTTCAAGAATTTTTCTGCTATTAAATTCTCCACAAAAAAGCTTGATTGTACCAGTTACAACAAGTTATTATTCTCCTTTGACATTAAGATGTAAGATCTTCTTGATTCTTTCGCCTGCTTACATATGCTAAATATTTTCATTTTTTAAATCTGAGTTGCCAGTCATTAAAACCAAACAGATTTTATTCTAAGAAGGAATAGAGTTCCTGAAGTGACTGCTCCCTCTGACTTTTTGCCTCTCTTGCTGTAATTCAAATGAAAGTAATTGCATTACCATCAGCTGCTATCTTCTTGGAAAGGTTATAAAAATCTTTTATAAGCATTCAATTTCCGTTCCCACCACTTTTTAAAATGTAGTTAATTCTGACTTTTGGTAGCAGTAATCACAAATCTCTTCTAAGAAAATAGGACAAGGAGAATAACAAAATCAAGCAAATTTGTTGGCCTTTTCTGGCAGATGCTTCTCTTTGCTGGAAGTTCTGAAATAATGCATATATCTCCAATGGAGTCAGAAACTTCCCTCCACTTGTAAAAATGAAGTATTAAGCAAGACATCAGTCAAACTTTATTATGAAGCAGAAAAACAGTGTATAAAAGAAAAATGCAACTTTTAAATCAAATGAAAGTAACAAAGAAAATGAACACAAAATACCATCATGAAAAGAGCTAATACCACATACTGTCCCAGTTTTTCATATCTTAAAGTTTATTTCATATATCTAGCACCTGAGCCTATAAGAACACTAATTTTCACAAAACTTACTTAAAAGGTAAATTGTACTTAAGCCTTCTATGCACTTAGAACTAGCACAGACAGCTTTACCTTCTTTTCTGCTTCATACTCTGCCCATGCTGCCTTCCTTTCTTCTTCAGTCAATTCCTCCTCCTCCTTATGGTCCAGGAGTGAATCATGCTCATGATATCCTACTATATATTCTTTATTGATTTGAAGCAATTCTGCCAGAATTGTGTCCTGTTTAACAAAAAAAAAAAAAAAAAAAAAAAAAGAAACTATAAATAGAGAAGTTACTCTGTAGCTTTGCTATTATATTTTGTCCATTGCAAAGTTTCTGTTCCAACAATTTTCACAAGCAGCAGTTCAGAGCACTTCACAGAGAAAAAAAATTAAGAATAATTAAACAGTACAATTTTCCTCAGAGGGTGGGTAATGGATTAACAATCTGTTACAGAGGTGACAGTCAAATCACTTAATGAACCACAGGAATGCACTCAGATCCCCCAACAATAAATGTAGTCGAAAAACCTAGATAAAATGGAATGTGCTAATTTTTTTTCCTTTGCTTGAGCTGGATATCTGAGAAGACCTATTAATAGTCCTCATCCTTAATCTATAAAGAGCACCTTTTCTGGATATAAAACCTTAACTAGTACTTTGGTCCATCAACTGTCCACCAGCATTCATTAAAAAGGCTGCTTTCTTAAAACTGTCAAGATATATGTTGAAATAACCCTTCATCTACCTGGCTTAAAAACAACAACAACAAAGTCAAACCACTGCCATGAACTGGACTGGATCAAAAGGCCACAATTTATACCTCTGTATTCTACAATATGGTGAACCTTTATTTTAAACAAAAGTATTTTATTAGTTACAAAATTACAATTAGTGTCTTAGTAAAAAGCAAGACTTTGGAATTAACACTGGCTTATTGCAAACTAATGTGAATTATTTCATTCACAGATATACTAAAAATTTATATATACATATATAAATATAAAGGGAAAAAAAACAACCCACCATTCTAGTACTGTTACCCAAAAGGCAGTTACAAGCCAATTAAATATTTTCTAAATAAAGTAAAAACAAATTAGCTGCTAACCAAAATATTTAGTTGCTACTGCCCTTGTTTGGGCTACAGATGCCACATAATGATAGATCATTATCTCAATTAGAGAAATAAAAACAGCTAAGGGAAACGAATAGGAAAGCTGGTTATTCTGCTGCAGGAGTCAGTTGTTTTTGTGCACGTCTATATGCAGTTTTAACCAACTCTACACAAGCCAGCTTTGGTTTCAACATTCTGTTATCAGCTGGTCTACTTATATTTGAATCAATGTCACCTTTTCCAGCCCCTCCAGAAAATATTTGATATAGTATTTGCATGACTAATAGACCCAAGAAACATATAATGGGATTTCTGGGGTTGTGAGATGGGGAGATGGATGTGATAATGGGATATACAGGCAAACATCTAAAGGAAAGTGCCTAAAAAAGTTCAGAAGAGATTAAAAATTTGTTTTAACATAATAAATACCCTCTCAGCATATTGTAGCTGTACATCAGTGTATGGCGGGTTCTTGGACATGCATATGCATTAATTTCCATGGTAACACTATTATTGAAAACAATACTGGAATATAATCCATACTCACTTAGCCAACACAGTCTTCAAAATGTGGTTTAAATTACATCCAACTGTGCACTTGCTTTTCTTTGTCTAAACTTTATTCTGCTTTAACTACAATAATGGAGCTTTAAAATCAAGATACAGAAGGTACTGCCATTTAATTGAATTAATTTTACAATGAAAAAAAAATCACCTTGCATACAAAACCCAACAGAAAACACACTCCTTTTCATCTCTTTGGCTTGTTGTTAAGAAAATGATTATGGATTTACAAGCTCTATAATGACATCCTGGTGATGGATGGAAAAATGGAAAGATACAGAAAAAGGTTTTGAATAATAATAATAAAAAACAAAGCTTCAGTAGTCCTTTTTAAACCCTTATGAAAATTAAATGCTACATGGAGATAACCGAGATAACTGTATCAGATAGGAAGTCTTCCCATAAGGGAACACAAGTCACATTGTTGTTCATAAAGAAACATTTGTGGTTTTTTTATTTTATTTTTTTATTTTTATTTTTACCAAGGTATTCAAAATCCAGTATCAGGATTGAAAATAAAGATGAAAAGAAAAAAATGAGAAAATCTTCCTGATTCTGAGATTAACAGTCTTCCCGAAACTCAGAACACTATTTCACAGTATGAAACTGCACTAAAAAAACATGTCCTGGCCCTGTCCTGAAGCAGTACAAACTAATGATGTACTACGTCCAACTGAATGTGAACGAGCGCTTTAATCTGCTTTTGCAATCTGCATTACACGGCTGTGGTGGAGCCAAGTCTTCATTTAACGTAAAAATGCGATGGCGACTCCAAGCCCCCGCACCCTGCGCTCTGGGGATGAGGGAGCCGGGGGCGGCTGTGCCGGCTCCCCGTGCGCCCCTCCAGCCCCCCAGGCCTTCGTCCAGCTTTTCCCTTGCAGCTCCCACTCCAAAACACGGATCCCGCTGGCCGAGGTGGGCCACTCAACCCCTGACTCCCAACAGCCAGGATCTGCACTGGAGAAATCTTTCTAAGGTTGACCTGCGTATCAGCCAAGTCCCTACTCCAGCACACAACCCTTGGGGAGATGAGTGTTAAGAGTCTGTGGGAACCTACTTAAAAACATGATAGTCCAGGCATAAGTCACTTTTATTAAAAAAAGGAAGGCTCCAGATCCATCAATAAAGTCAGGGAAAGTACATCTGAAATAGGATCACAATATTTTAAACAAAATCTTCTTTCTTTACATCATTTGTTCCTGTTTAAACTTCCATTCTACAGAAATAACAAAAAAATGCTTACTGGCTATATTAGATAACGAGTTAATTTGCATTTGCATAAAGCTCCCAGTGTGCACGTAGGAATTAGTCCTATACTTATATCACTGAATTCAGGTCAGTGCTTGCCCTGTTCTAGGAAACCTGTTATGCCTCTCTTGGATTGCAAGAATTTCTAATGCAGTCAATACTGCAGGGACTGTAGGTGAATGAAATCTGCTTTCAATCAGTGGAAATTAAGACAAATCTAACAATTCAGATAAACTTTTACATGGGGACAACAAGATAAAAATATTCTGCTAAAAGCAAGTATTTATTCTGCATTCTTCAAGAGGTAGAAATTGTTTCTGAGAGATAAGAGCAGAGAAAAGTCTCTATTAAGTTTCTGCTGGAATGTAATATGGGTTTTCCCCTCGAGACCTGTGTACCTTGGCTCTTCAGTACTCCCAGGCAACTTGACGGCCTTGTTCAGGCTGCAAAGTGCAGAAAAGTGCTGCTAAAATTAAAACTTGACATGAAACTTTGATAAGCTTCCAGGAAAACTTACACACTCCCCATTTGCCATGTGACATTTTATATAAAACAGCAACATTCAACATCTTCCCCGTTAACAACACTTTCTAAGAAAACTGTTCCCTGATTGAACCTGGGATTTACTGAGAACACGTAATTCTCAAGAAAATATTTTTAAAGCCAGTATATTTGTTTCTTTGCTCACACAAAGCAAAGATTTTTTTTCTGACTTTGAAAGCAATCATTCTCCCAATGCTCTGAAAATAACTGAATTAACAAACATTTTTTCACATTTCAGATCAACTGGCTGGAGAAAAGATAGAAGAGAAGGTATTTCACTTCATTGCTATTCATAATTCCCACCAAAAACACATAGTGAAAGTATGCTTTTTAGAAGCAATCCTTTCAAATATTTTTGCATGTACGATCGTCATGGTTCTAGGTGTAGCTCTGCTTCATATTTACTTAATTTTTTAAAGTATTTATTACACAGTTCCCAATGGATTACATAGGTAAAGCCCCTTGCCCGACTGCCTGCACAGCAGTAAAGCTGCCCTGTGCAAACTAGGCTGAAAAAGATGAAAAGGTCAGAAGACAAAGAGGGAAAATTACACTCAATCCTGTCAAGAGCCAAACCAAAGCCTTTTAGCCCAACTGCCTATTTTGTTTTGCTGATAATTATAAAGGAACAGTTCAGCCGGGGGTAGATATCTAAATGTTGGAAATGCAGGTGTTGGCATCAAGTTTTCCTGGCCTTTGTTTCCAAGGACAAGCTGCAGTGGGTCAGCCTGGGGATGCTGAATTTCTAACCACCACCAAGTCTGAGTATCCGGCCAACCATCTGAACTGCGTTTTAACCTCCAACCGGTACGCAACTAACGCGTGTTGCAATAACACGGTTTTGTAAGCACATCAGCAGTCTTTTCAATCCAAACATGCCACAAGAGTAGCTTAAGTAGCACGTAGATGAATTAATTTTATTGCTTTACAATTACAAAACTAAAGTATGCATCCCCTAGAAATATACTGAAATAAGGAAGAGCGAACTTCCTAAATAAGTGTACACATTAGAAAAGTACAGCATCCACTGTAATGATTCCTGAAGCTCTGTTTGGATATTTCCTTCTGATCATTTACATAAGACTTCTAAAGACTGGTTCAGAACAAAAAAGGGAGAATGTGAAATAAAAGGCAAAACTGTGGAAAAAAAAAAAAAAATCCTGTGGGGACATTAGGGGACCCACATGCAGCTAAAAGCAAGCCCAAGCTACCTGATAGTTTTTAGTCCTTTCAGACATCAAATCCAAGAAATGCTCGGAAATGTGCTCACGGTATACGTACATCTTAGCAAGACCAATCTGCCGTTCGAGACCATCTGCTGAGTCCAGGAAAAAACAAAGAGAATTCCAATACAGGATTTGCTTTCTTTATAGCCAGGGATTTGGTTAAAAGCTTGTGCTCAACTTCCCTTACACGAACCTCATGTGTCTGGTTGGAAGGGAATTAATATGGAACTTAATATTTACAGCTGGATGCTAAAGTAAGTTTGGAGTTTGTAGACCTCCTCTCTTACACTGTATTTTATTCATGAATTGATATATTATTATAAAAGAAAATAAGTAACTTGCAAGACGCCACTAGTGCAGTTATTTTTTACTCAAAGCATTAGGCATATTCAATTGCTCCACATTTTTTTTTGGCAATACACGATGCATTAACTGTTAGATTGTGGAAGTATAAACGTATATGGCATAAAATAATCGAAAACTTAATAGGAAAATAATTAAAAATATTTTAATTATAAAGGAAAATATTTTAGAAAGTAAAAAAATAAGAATTCACCAATATGAAAAGTTATAGTAAAAGAAGAAGAAAAAAATCTATCTAATTTTACTGCATAAAGCAAGAATCACCATCATCGTAAGAGTTTGTATTTCACCATGAAGTTTGTTTGCAGGGCTATTACAATGGACGTGTCACAGTGACTGTTTGTGCCATTAACGCTCCCCAAATGCCCCAGCAGCTGCGAGGACACTGAGGGTGGTCGAACAGACTCTGTTTCAGAGAACGGTTCTGTGATGCTCAAGCACAATTTCATATACTATACTGGTCTACAGATGGTCCAAAATCAAAAATATTTTCATTGAAAATAAATGTATTTACAAACTAGAACGGTCACTCTTCTACCCAGTCAGTTGATAACATCCACAACAGTAATAATGCAGATATGCAATCATTTCACTAACCACAGGCCATACATTTAAGTGTTAGTAAACACCAGGTGCTCACTTGACAAGGAAAAACCATCTCACAACAGCTTATCAATGAATTTGTCTGTTGCAGACCACATGACACTAGTACATGTGGACAACACCTAACATAAAGAGTATAATTATACAAAGGACTAAAACCTCAGTTCAACCTTAAACACAAACTTACATGCCAAACAATGGATAAATGACCTAGTCATTCTTTCACCAGAAGTTTATTTTTGCCTGATTGTAAAAATTGTAGTTTATTTTTGAATTTGATTAGTAGCTTTTGGGGGTTTCCCAAGTTCAGGATGCTGAACCATTACTCACTGGAACAGTGATGCAAGTAAGGGTGCCACAGCTACTGCGTGTCACTTAAGCAGTAAATAACTTCATACGTTTTACTGCACTATCTCTATTAATGCTCTCTACAAGAAGAGTGAAACAACAACAACAACAACAACAACAAAAAAAAAAGAAGTGTTTGGTAAAACAAGAGCATGTATTAATTTGTTTGCTACAAAGTCCTACCTAAGTATACGAAAGCCAGACCTGTAGTACAATATCCCTTTGCAGATTTGTTACCATAATTGAGGATATCACCAGAACTCATATAGGTGTTTGCTCTTCTGAATCTTGGCTTCTGGCCTCCTGCAGCAAAGCTTCTATTCACTCACATTGTGTGAAAAAAAATGTTTTGTTTTGCTTTCTTTTTTTTTTTTTTTTTTTTTTGTCTTTTAACTAAACATCTTTTTCCTGTAGCTTCTCTTTTCCAGTTTCATTATATCATCCTTTATATTAATTATACGTTTCACTATGTTCCCTGCTATCATCCTCAAAGTGAACCACTCTTCACAGCATTCTTTTCCTCCCAAGGTCAAGAACTCCCTAGTCTTAAACAGACATAAGTTTTTTTTTTTTTTCTCCTATTTTTATATTACCTTGTGATATGAATCAACTTACTTTTGGCAACATGGGTGTATCTCTCTTCTTTTTCTTTTCTGAATTAGGATCATCCAGCAAATCTGGTTCAAAAGTGTACAGCTCTGTAAGCTCATTCATAGTGAAATGACGCTCAACCTGCTGTTGGTCAACAACTCGGAAAGACAGGGACTGCTTGGTTACCTGCCGATCATAGATCTTATCTTCCATTGTTCCCTGGAAAACACAGACACTCACTTTCATACAAACACTGCACTTTCTGTCACAGAAGAAAAAAAATACATCAAGAAACAAAAGAGCAAGAGTAACAACTGTGCATCAGTGCTCTATTTTCATAATTTCTTTGACCAAAGATCTATGAAGTTATTTGAATAAACCCCCAAATTTCCTTCAGTTGCTTAGAAGAAAATACGTATTCCCGAAACTGAACACAGAGTAATGTGGACAGTTTATGTGCCAGGCATCATCCACTACTGATTAGAGTAAGAAATACTTTTTTTCAGTAGTGTTTTGAAGAGATCAGAATTTACCTCAACTCCCCCAAGTGTGATTACAACAAAAATGGTAATTTCCACAGCATGTGCCTTATTTTGCTACCTTGATCAGCCTGTAAAAAGGAAAACAGATACCACACAGTGCTGGTGTGGCAGAGGGGGAAGAGTGGCAGTCAAGGCTAATTCATCACAGCTGTGTAAGAACAAACTAGATCTTTGGGGGAAAAAGGAGATTCCCCTCCCCCCCGCTTTTTTTTTTTTAAGACAAGGGCTATGTGAAGTACAAGAACAGCACAGCCTGTTCTGAACACTGCAATTTAAAAATGATACTAGCAGTTCAAAAGTGCACATGAAGACCTAGAAAAATAGACTGAAAAAAAAAGTTCATGTCTCAGTAATGTGTATAAAAAAGCAATCTATTTAAGTTGGCAATGAAAAAGTGACTTGATCAAGAGTTAAGTACTATTACTGGTAAAAGGTTTTCAGTCTATCATATAACAAATTAGAAGGTACTTTAACAGAAATACACCAATATACTTAAAAGGAGTATAGATTAGAATAATTATCCTGTAAGGTTGACAGGTGGAGATAGAAGTTTTCAAATCACGGATTGCCTTTTGAATCAGTGAGAAGCCCTACTGACTTCAAGGCCAAACCATTACTTGTTACAGATTTTCTTGTAGGATCAGAATATCACTAGAATATGAAACAGGAACATACCTGAGCCAAAAACCTGTATACAAACACGGGTTTGTTTTGCCCAAAGCGGTAAACCCTGAAAATACTCTGGATGTCATATGATGGGTTCCAAGAGGCATCAAAGATGATTACTCTATTAGCAGCCACGAGATTAATTCCAAGGGAACCTGCTTTAGTGGAGATAATAAACAAGCGGCCCCTGAAATTAAGAAAAAATTATGAAATTTTAATATTTTACGGAATGAATTACAGTTCCTGCGTTGCCATGCTTCTGGGAAATTGCTCATACACTGAAACAACTCAAAAACTTCAACAAAATAACATATTAAATACAGAATAGATAGAGATTTTATACAGACAAAACTTAGAGCTAATCAAATATACATGCTTAGAAATACAAATCAGAGACTTTTGCAAGTCAATTATTACCAAGAAATGTTGGTTAAAAAAAAAGCACTTTATTTTCAGCTTTTTCAAAATGTAATAAAGTAGTTATATCAAATTGAACCATAACTTTAAACAGGCATATCCTGCATTATCCAAACTGTTCTCTGGTTAACAAACTCAAAGGATAACTCTGATATGATACTGTCACTATGATGTGTCTGCTTTTTTTCTCGTCACCAGTAGCATTCAGTTTTAACTTAAAATGAGCTCTTTACATACAACTACCAAAATAAACTATATTAAGAGTTGAACTAACGTTGAACAAGTTAGCTTTGATCCATTTAAATTATTTTCCTTTTTCTTTGTACATTTAAAAAGATTGCAATTAACTATTTTAATTTTTCTTAAAACAATTTAAGGAAAAAAAAAAAATCAATCTAAATCAATTAGCCCAGGAAGTCCCAACTTGTGGGTTTTTTTCCTCCCCCCATGGATACTGGACTTCTCCATCCTTTACATATAAGTATTTTCTCGAAAACAAAACCCTGTCTTTTCTAGAAGTGTGATCGTCTATCCCCAGAATGCCTGTATACCTTACCACTGGTGATCAAAAAGAAAAGTAAATGTGTTACCTTAGAAAATTTGTAGCATTTTAAACACAACTGTTTCATATTTGCATCAAAGGCCATTACACAGACAACGTTACAGTTTATCGTGGAGAGAAAAAAAAAAAAAAAAGGACAGGGAATTGCCTCACCATATTCATAGGAAGCATTTCCTAGAGCTCACTGGCTCAGGGAACTGGAGGATTTAGAAATATATTAATGCATCTGCTGTGCAGTTTTCAAACTTTCAACCCAAATTTTGACAAGAATGATTCTTCAAATAAAACTGAAGATTGCTAAAAACAATAGGAGAACTTCAAATGTCCTCCCTCTGGTTTACATGTCTTTTGTTAAAGATGCATTTTGTTAAAACATCCATTTTGTTAAAAGTGATTTCCCAAAACTGCAGGCCTTTGTCTCTGAAGAACCCTTGAACACAAAAGCAAAAGGGAGTGCTTCATATCACGATGTGGGAAGAATCCCACACCATTTTCTCCACATCATCTCTTTCCTTTCTGTTTGTGGCACAGCTTTGGCAGTGGCCACAGAGAGGCTTCAGGTTTTTAAACAAGCAACTGGAAAAAAAAACACCTCAGCAGAACAAGAGACAATCACGTTAAGCTGAGGTGAAGTTTAAAGATGATTTTTACTTCGGAACAGCTTGAAATCTTTCAAACATTGAGAGCATTAATTTTTCTGCAAAAATCTAATTCTAAAAATCTTTCTAATGGCATCAGAAAAATGAAAGTTGCTGAAAAACTTGTTCCTATGGAAAAGCCTTTTCCCACCAATGCACAATTATCTACTACAGTTGCGCTAAAGAAATAGTATTAAAAAATAGTACAAAATATGGACATTGTATTTTATAAAATGTACCTGCCAAACTAAAATCACAATGTATCATTCTTCATCTTTATGTTTGAGCTGGTGTGAGAAGATAAGTGAGCTACACCTGCCTATAAACCACTTCTGAGTGTCCTTTGACACAAGCCATGTGAGCAAGGGCAACCCCTCACCTTGAAGCATATTTCCCTTCAGTAACAGCAAAACCACATTATACCCACAACTACATACACCAGTTTTCTTCCTGAATATTTTGTGAGCATTCCTGAATATTTAGTTCATTTTAAGAACAGTTCTTATACCAAGTTAAATAACTTACTACTGAAGAGCACATTTTGCATTCCCTCAGTCATCTTTTGCACCTTGGCATTCTCCACAACGAATGTAAATAATTTTATTTTAAAACAATTAACTTAAGCCAACACATACGCAAGTTAAAATATCAACTTGATTACCATTTAGATTAGTAGTGTATAGATACAAAGAATTTACACCCAAGAAATATTAGTTATTCACTTAAAATTCTTTTCTTGAAAAAAAAGTAATATTCCAAGAAGAATCCCATTTTAAAGACCTTGTAAAGGATATCAAAGTATAGATTGGATCAATCAGATCAAATGCAGAGATAAAGTCTTTTGACAGAGTAAATTAAACTTTTCTGGAACGGAAACAATTTTCCTTCAAGAAAGGAAACTACTTGAGCTGTGGTCTTAAGTGCTGCACAGGACATTGCTCAAGAGATATTAGAGACAGAACCCCCAGGTTATAATAATCACAATGTATTTTGGTTTAACACTAACAGAAGAAGCAAGCCAAAGAAAGTGAGCACAATACTCAATTTCTACAGAGAGGACTATATACAAATGAAGAGATTAGAAAAAAAATGACCTCTGCCTTTCCAAGCCCTTAAAAGGAGGAGTCCAAACAAACAAACAAAAACAACCACAAAAAAAACAAGCCTAAAGGCTGTTCCAAATGCTTCTGCAAAGGCCGAGGTAAAGTGTGTGTGACAGGCAAAGAGAGGCTACATTCCATAGAGAGGAGGCTGTCATTTATTAAATTATAAAATGACAATTAGCCCAAACGAGAATAAAAAAGTCCATGAAACACAACATGTCAAATATAAACAGAAAATTAAGATAGTTAAAAAGGAATTTGAAAACTGACTTGCAAAAGATGTTTTAAATATTTCAAAAGCAGTAAAAGCTAGTTAGGAAATCAGAGGAACCACCTGAGGACAGAGGTACGATAGAAGACTTTGGGGTGGTTAAGGCCACAGCAAAGAAGCTGAGTAATTTCTCTGTATTGGTCTTTACTGATGAAAATGGTGGGGAGATTCCCATACCATATGCATTCTTTGAAGCAGGAAGTAGATCAATTTGAAGTTAATACATTGGGAGTATTAAACCAAACAGATCAGTTAGATGTTAAAAAGCTACTGGAACTCAGGAGAACCCAAGAGGCCAAGGAACTCAAGCCAGAGATTGCTGAGCTGCTAGAGAAACTGTGCAGCCCCCCTCTGATTCAAAACACGGAAACAGCAGACTGGCTCAAAGAAACAGCTGGAAGATTTCAAATGCAAAGACAGGTAAAAACCTATATATTTTCCTTAGTTCTTTCTCTAATATGACCGAACTATTTAAGCTGAAATTAAAAGAAGTGAACTGTGACTACAGAAAAGGCTTGCAGGTGACTTCAGCAAATAGGGAAGGTGAATATAGAATTCCCCCCAAAAGTAAGATATAATTTGGCCACAGGTATTGAAGAAAACAAACACGCACACTAAGGATTGAGGAAGAACAGCTGCATGCTCAAAACAAAAATATTAAGCAAGTTTTGCACCTGGCATCCTTGTGATTTTTTTTTATCTGCATGTCATTAAGTTGCAATGTAACAAGTAATAAAGAAATACAGAACAAATGAAAAAGGGGTAAAACATTTAGCATATACATCAGTACCGATCTCACCTCACATTAGTTTCATCATTGAATTCTTCCGCCCATTTCTTTCTTGACTGAGCTGTAGTAGAACCATCTAAGCGATAGTAATCAATGTTTCTGAACCACTTCCCCTCACCTATAAACATAAGAGTCAGAAAATAACAGCAATTGCATTTGTGAGGACAGTGATCACCCACAAGTCCTTACTACAGTAATTCCCACCACCCATAAACTCATTTTGTCTAAAATAATTCAAGAGTAGAATAATGTAAATACTGTCAATAGCATTTAAAAACTCTGCTACATACATCATCCATAAGCAAATGCTTAAAAGGAGATTTCAAAAGTCCAGCTCAAATCATTTTGGAATTGAAAATCAAATCAGCTGTTTATTTTTAATTATCTTGTGAGTTATGGTTAGTTCTTGCCAGACAAAAAATATAAAAACTATAGCTGATAGAAGCAGATTATCTTTCCCCTGCAACTCAGAATTAACTTTCCCTTTTCTCTGGCAGTATGTAAGTAAACAAAACAAACTCCACTGTGTCATCAATTAAAATTAAAATAGCTAATAGCTTTATTTTATTTTAAGAAAGAGCACTGCTCAGTAAAATTAACTGTAAGAAACATTTTGTTGAGTCAGATCCAGAAGGTCTACATGTGGTGACTCTTATTATAATACATAGTCTAATTGCAGACTCTAAAAATACCAACAACTCAAAACCTGAAGATGACAAATGTTCAGAAGCTAAGGAAGCAGCAGCAGCCAGGAACAATAAATCTGTGTGAAAGATACTGGAGGATCTTCCTCCAACTACGTCGTTGACATTGCTAAGCCAAATTTCTGTTATGCAATGGTGCAACATGTTTGTACTTAGAAATAAGATATCTGAAAGGAATGACAGATTCAGAGAAGCTCTTCAATCCACATATACTGTGAACTTAAACTTCCACATAAAAATGAACTGAAATCTTCAAGAGCAGTGGGGAGAACTGCACAGAGGAAACAAATTTCCCATAATGCAGGACGTGTACCGTTAGCGAGAAATTCCTCACCATTCAAGCACCACCAGAAAAATGATTAATTCAATCCACTGCTCCCTCATGGAATCCATAAAACAATATATTGTAATACATAGAAAGCCTGAGCTGCCATTTTGCATTCAGTCTCAAAACATATGTTGCTATAAAGCAGTATAGTCCTCCTTCACCATCTCTCTCAGCAGGAAGTTTTGGAATTCAACACAGATCAGCACAGAACATCACTTTTGTGTAAATTTAGTAAAACACCTTCTCTCCTTTTAGATGATCAGCATTCAATTTGTTTAGGGTGCATTAAACACAAATGATAGAGAATGATTTCAGAAGCAAGAGTCCATATAGCACAGACAAGTTACATAGCAGATCAGAGGCCTTGCTGCCATCAGGCATGGTAGAGAGCAAATAGTATTTCTAAGAAAAAAATAATTTATTCAAACCCCATCCCTTTTGGTCTGAACAGAGTTGTAAAAGAGTCATTAGCTTTGTAACAGGTCTTGTTGGCACTCACCTTTATAAACACAAGCTTTTTCTTTGTCAGTTTTATCCCTGTTGGCAAGCTCCAGAAAATCTTCGATCAAATCCAGTGATATTAGTGACTGGCTAAATACTAGGCTGAAATCAGAAACAAGGAAATGCACAAAATTAATCTTGGAATTTATTTTAATTATTTCATTGATTTCTTTCTCTTCCCTCCTCACCCGGATAGTCCTTTGAATCACACAGGTTTTTTAGACAGAGTTAATGGCTTCAGTGGGGTATGAGCACGTACGTGAACACACTCAAACTCATTTCAGAAAACTGAGCCACAGCATTATAAAGACTTAATGAAGAAAACAGACATCTGTATCTAAATAGTCCTTGAAAATATTTGCTTCTAGAATTGACTTACACTTTGTCTCCAAGCTCCTCTGCCATCCGAAGAATTTCAAAGAGAAGCACCATTTTCCCAGAATGTTCCAACACTTCAGCATCTGCGTCCGTGACAAAATCCTTGTACCAATCTGGAGCCGGGCTTCCAGGATTGGAAGAGGATGCAGCTTTACCTGTACAAAAAATAAAATCTAATTAAAACTAAAACTGAAAGCACGAGACTGTATAAATAGTTAAAAAAAAAAAAAAAAAAAAAAAAAAAAAAACCTTTTAAGTTTGCAAAATTACTTCCTCATTACTAGCTGGTATGAACTGAGTAAAATATACAATCAGAAAAAAGACTCCTGGATTAGCAGTTTAATTCCTCCAGTTACCAACGGCAGGCACAAATCTCATTTTTATGCTACGGAATATTCAGAGAAATAGCTGTCACCCACATCTTCTCCCCAAGACGGGAGCTTTGTCTCCTACAAGTATGTATCTTTGAAAACTAATCCATAAGTGTTACAACAGTTAAAAATAAATTTTTAATGAAGCCATATCAAACACCTACAACTCTTAGAAACAGAAAAGTCTTTGAGTTACCTAATTCATCCTGCAGGAAACCTTCAGGGAAGAAAATTTCCCGCTTTTGTATTAAAACTTCACTTTTTTGTAATTCACAGTAGCAGAAAAAAAAAATCACTATCATATTCTGCCTTTTTGTGAAGTTAATAAAATCTTACTGTCTGCAGAACAGCTGAAACACTGCTACACTAATAAAACCTACAAAACACATACTTGGGAACAACCCCATTTTTAACAACTAGGTGGATGATGGAAACTAGCTTTGATAATTTGACTGAACTCCTAAAATTATAAAAGTATGAGAAAAAATTGTAAAAATTCAGTTTCTCACTGTTTAACTACACCAAAATAACAACGCACCTAATAAAACAAGTTAAGTCTGCCTGGGTCTAAATCAGCCACTACAAAGCATCCAAAGCAAAGCATGCCCACCTTTAATTATACTCATATTATCTCTATTCTGAAATACTGCTAAATTCAACCAGGAGAAAGCTTACATTCAGCTTTATCATCTGAACTAGAAAGGCAGTCAGGAACCAGAAATTATCTTTTATTTATATTACTTAATTTCTTTTTCTGGTATTGTATGGCCTTTGGTGTAACTTCTTTTGCATTAGAGTGATATGGATTGATTAATTAGAAATATAACCTGAACTTTTTGCACTTAAAAACTTTGATCTGACTGAAGTATTTACTTATATTGTAGGAGAAAAGTGTTCCATCTCATGAGCAATTCAAAGTATTTAAAATTTAAGATTATATACAGGGACTCAATCACAACACAGCAGTAACATCTTGGGGACAAGAAAGAACTGATCTTGACAGAACTCACATTTAAGCCTTCCTTTTTCAATTCCAGAGTGAATAATGAACATGTTAACCAAAGAAGTGACCTGTATATGCAGCGGGAAAACGCTACATACACCATCTATTCCCATTTTCATCCCTAAACTTTGCAAAAAGGCCCTCACCATTTGAAATGAGATTGCCAGGCTATCCTCAGACCCTGTCTGGTACAGCAGCAAATGTTTGTTTAGAAATGCTACACTCCTATTAAATAGGACAAAGCTGCAAGAGACAGATCTAAACATTTAAATGATCTGTATTCAAAAACTCATCCTTCCAATAATGCAAGTAATCAACACATTTAATTAAAATCTGTATGTGTACATACTTCTCATGCACATACACTGTCAATGCCCTTTATTTTTCTAATAGGCATGTATCATTACAAATAGCAGGGGCTGTAAGCATATAATTGGTCTGATGAATCTGGGAATTTGCCACTTTTTTTGCAATAAGGTAGAATCTGTGACAGCTCCCTTGAAGCACCTTTTGCAGAACGACCCTGCATCTTATGCAGTCTGCTGGCACCTCACACTCACCTTCATCTGACTTTGCAACAGACGGAGGGTTGTTCCCAAGTTCCTCTGGGTTTCCTTCCCCACCTCCACGAGATCTTGAATTCCAGACTTTAATGACTTCGACATCATTATCACTGCCACTTCCACTTGAGCTACACTCCTTCTGCACTTTCTTCCCCTTGGATTTTTTTTTCCTAGAAAGATAAAATTATATACCTCCTTACAATTCAAAAGTATTCTACCGCAATAGAAGATATTATAAATAAAACAAACATTTACTTTAAAAAACCAAAACCAAAGCCAAATCACTTAAGTTCTATTAGGGAAATAAATCCAACAACAAACAACAAATAAAAGCTCAATTACTTTGCATAATCATCAGAGCTTAAACTCATTGAAGTTTCATCGGAATCTGAAGCTATGAACTCATCCAGACTGTCTTCATCAAAATAGCCCTCAAAAGAGAAAAAACAGAAATTTTATTAAGTACTCTCATGCAGAAGCTTTTATTAAACCTTTAGCCACCTGCTTATTCTTCATTTAAACAATGGTAAGTTCCACAAAGGACTGGTCTTGCAAAATGTTTTAAGAATGACAGCATATCCAGAAATAATAATATGACAAAAACAGCAGCAAAAATCACTCTACCCCACAGCAACAAAGATTTCCATTAATTTGATGAAACTTTACCTAGCATTTGGCATAGCTTATTTGGAAAGTTCTCAGTACAGAGTATTTTGATATATCTAATTTACCTTATTTTCTTTGCTAATATAATCCAGCTGCAAACACCAAGGGTGAGTCCAGATTCTGCTCAACATCTGGAAATCCTGGAATAGCTTAGCTCCAGCTTTGCCTCTTCCACCTTCATTGCCACCACCTACACCTGACAATAAAGTTCAGATTTTAGGGCAAACCTTGAAGCAAGTTTGCCACATACTGTTCCCCTTTGAACAATCCATTAGCTCAGTACTGAGCGTTCTTTCCAGATGCACATCATATTGTAACGTCTCTTGTAAAAGAGGTCAAATTACTCAGTCCCAGGCATTTCTTTCCTAGTTAAAGTTGTCAAAATTAGATTTCCCTCTTTTTCTGATAATGAGAAACATGATTATATTTTTACATAGAAGCACATTTCTACCCAATATAGAATGAATTTAAATCCTGTTAAAAGGATAGTCATGTCTACTTGGATTTCGTAGGTCTTAAAAAGCAGCTCAGGCTAGAGATAGCAAAGTAAAATTTGCATTTAGCCTTTAATGATTTTGTCTTATTGTTTTCAGCTAGCTTTGTTTGTCTGCATTAATATGCCACAATAAAGTAACTAAGCCTATTTTCATTGTTCAAGCCTAAATGTGCAGCAAAGTGTTCACAGAGCTATACTTATTTTCTGCAGCTTCACTTACTCATTAAGCAACATATTAAAGTTCTTGAATCTGATCATATTTCAGTGGTTATTGGTAATAATTATTATTTCATATGTGTTATAGTTACAGTTAGATATGCCTTAAATGATGTAAGAAAACAAAATTATCAAGCATCTGTAACAAAAGAGATACAAAGTTTATCTCGCACATTTGTCAGACAGACAAGGCAATCCCAGTAAAACACAGAATATAAGCATTTTAATGAAGCACATTTTTGATGGATTTATACCAGGTATCTTCCCATTTTTGTTTCTGTCTCTGGTAAACCTGACTGCAAGAAAAGCAGAGTATTTTGGGTTTATCTTCCCTGATCCTGAGCTAACATCAGAGAATTTACTGCCCTGAACTCAGAACTAGTATGCCCTAACAGAGTTTACACCATATTCTCTATGTGAAAGAGCCACCAAAACAAAACATGTATTCTTCTTGTTATATGAAGGAAAATGGACTTAGTAAAATTGCACCTGAAGTATGTATAATTTAGTTCTTTGTCTCTGCAATAGCCTATAGAAAAGGAAAACTTCATTGAAAATACAGATAAGATGGAAAACGTCCCCTGCTGCTTTTGTCTTTAACATGAAGACTCAGTTTGTATTTCAAAGAAACCCCAGAGGCCACAGCTGCAGCAGACAACTTGCTTCCTCTAAGAGGCAGTTCCTCCGTCCTTCCTCCCCTTTCATTTCCCTCCTTTTCCCGATTGTCTCTGGTACTGATCCCTGGATGTTTCGATTCAGCAGGCCCAACTGGCAGGAAAATTAAGAGAGAGAGGAAAAAAAATGCTTTCTTACCAGTTCAGGGTACTGAATCAATCTGCTAAGGAGTAAGGTGTGAAAAACAGGACCAGTCCCTAACTTTAAGAGACAGTGGATGAGGGGCTACCTCTTCTTATCTGCTGCCTGCTTATCAAAAAATAAAGCATGTATAATAAAGGCTTCTGCACAGAGGAAGAATAAAAGCACTTGCAACCATACAGCACTATCTCTTGCGCTAATCAATGATCTGCAGGAGATCTACTTTGCCATCTCAAAGCACAGGAGAGCAACAAAGCCTGTGTTGTATAACCTGAAATTACAAAATCAGCCCTGCAAGATTGCTAAGAACAACACGAATTTAACCCGAATCACCCACACATGTGCCTGTAAAGTAAATAGCTAATGCTTTTTTTTTTTTTTTTTTAAGTTATGAGCTTTTGGGAGCTGTTTGGAAAGAATAAATGAACAGAATACAAAAGAGCTTCTTCTCACAACTTTTCTATAAAAAGCAGCCCAGGCAGAACCAACGGCAGTGCAAGACGCATTAAGAACAAGCACTACATAAATGCTTAGGTTTGTTTATACTCTGTTTTGAAGCATTGTTAATGTAAACTATTTATAAAAAAATAAAATACAGCAGCTTTACATGTGCCTTATCAAGCTCAGAAAAACAAAAGTAGTAAACTGGCATAACAGACTCTGTAATACATTTTGTAGCCACTGCAAAAAGCAAACACATACTTTAAAAGTTTAGACATAAGTCTGCCTAACATCAGTGCCTTCTTGACTATGGAATTCAACCTTGATCACTAACTCTATTATAACCAGTATTTAAACAAGATCCCAAAAGGTGCTGCTGTGAAATCTGGTTGCTTGAGGACTGACCATAAACACAATCTCAGTGAGAGTTCCTCAAGATTTCCCTCATTCAAGACCTCAGAAGTGCTGCAAGGATTTAGGTATCTTCATATACTAAGTTACAAGCCTAAGTGGTTTTCTCTCTAACATGATGCGAACAGCAAAGCAGCTTACAGCACATATATTTTCTTCTCCTTACATATATCCTTTCCATTAAAGAAGTTTATTCTTCATTTGGAAGAAGTCCTCAAAGACAGACCAGTCAAGACTGAAATGAAAGCTGATGAAAAGCATGATCATTGGAAAAAAGCAACTTGGGAGTTTTGAGAACAAGAGAGGAGACGGTTCCCTCAAAGCAAAATGAAAAATAACAGCCTCAACTAGCATGATGATAAAAGGAAATTGGACGGCTCTACAGTGCACTTACACTGCTGTATCTCTAGTTTTAGCACTAGCCTTCCAATCTTACCGTTGATAATTTGTTCCTTTGAATCCAAGGACATTGAATGAATCATGTTTTACGTTTAGAAGAGGGGGAAAAAATATGAACTACAACCTGAGTATTTGTTACATACCTGTCAAATGATCCAGATAGTATTGGTATAGCTTGCACTGAATAGGTGTCATTCTAACTTCTAGCACGTACTCATATTTTGGTGGAAGGAACTTCGTTAGCGCTGTGTAATCTTTCCTCTGTAATTTTACAAACAGAACGTTGTAAACAAAAAAATTGCTATGCTGAGCTTAAAAACTTCTGGTATCTTAAATGACAAATTACCTTGCATAAATTACAATAACGCAGATGTTTTCCAACCACAAAGCAAAAAACAAAACAAAAATACACTAATACAGCCACTCTTCGCAAAGAGCCCTTCCTATCTCTGCATTCATGCTTGACTAGTTCAGACTACATGAGCATAGAGCATAGCTACAGTATAGCAGCATCTAGAAAAGCCCATGCAGGATTAGTAAACCCCATCTCCCAGTTGCACATTCCTGCAAAGGTGACTGCAGCTTCAACAGCTGCTCTGATAACTGCACCTTTTTTTTTTTAATGCTAAAAGTTTTTTTGAAAGCCTAAGTAGGTGAAGCAGTTAATACCAACGTTTGTATTACAAATTAACTATCCCACTGAAGGTAATTCCTTTCTGTTTTAGGGTCTGCAATTTCTCTATAATTAGTGCCCACTGCATTCCATTTTCCATGTAAGGTGCAATATCCCATCAAGGTAACTGAAGAGGAAGGAGCCAGCCTGCACTTAGGAAATTGGTGCTTTTTTTGGCTTTATTTTATTTTAAATTTAAGGTTTTTGAGACAATTACTTCTCCACCTTTCTAGACATGATTAATCATTCTCCTTTCCTCTTCTAAATTGCCCTGATTATCACAAATTAACCAAGTGACTAACTATGAAACACCAACTTTCCAGGCAGTTTTTAGATGTGTATTATTTAAATATATACTTAAAATGAAAGTAGGATATTTCAAAATAACTTTTGTCCCTCTCTACCATATAATCTTCTCATCTTCTAACAGAAAAATACCTCTATGCCCTAATACATGTATATGTCCTGCTCAAGATACACTGACATTTGATAAAAACTATGTATTTTTGGTCAAAGAAAAAAATAGTAGCTGGATTCAAGAGTCTACTCTAATAGCAGATTTACAGGGTAATTGTCCTTTAAATGTTTTATTAGAACAAAATTAAATAATTCCTCTACTGACCACCAGCTAATCTAGATAATTAATTAAACAGCTCTTACCTGAACACATCCAGCTAACATCTCATACAGAATATGTGCACGCTTCTTCATTACTCTGACATCTACCAGAGTAGAGTCTGCACACTGACCATTCTGAATTGGGTTTATAAATCGATTCCGGAATTCTTTAATTGAGCCAAGCAAATTCTCCTTAATGAAGTTAACCATGCAGTGATCTAGAATAGAAATAACAGGCTTTTTTTTTTTCAAAATGGAAAGTACAGTACTAATGGAAGTGTTAGTTCTAAAAGAAAAAGAATTTGTCTTATCTAAGAAATACCTTCTGCTGAACAACAAAAAAAAATTACAAACAATATCTTCAGTAAAGGGTATCTCAAACCAATACCTACTTAAAACAGAGGTAACTTCTAAATTTAATGTTGGATTTAAAACAATCTCATTTTAGATACTACACAGAATTTGAGAAGGGCTGATACACACCAACATAAGCATATGACAAAATCATATTCATGAAGATTTTTGCAACTGATTCAAATTATATATTGCTGAGGCCAAAGATATATTCAAGGAGATAAGCATTTCTTAAATCAGAGAAAAATACTCACATTCTATAAGATTATTTTGCAGTGGTGTTCCTGTAAGAATTATTCGTCTCCTAGATCGAATAGAATTCATTGCCTTAGAAACTGCAGATGCTTCATTTTTTAGTATGTGCCCTTCGTCACAAACAACAAAGTCAGGGCCTAAAAAGAAATAACAACATTAGATCTCAGGTCTTTTATGATCACAAAGTAGCTGGCGGTGCGAATACCCAATATGGTCTTACTGAAGTTTATTATGTTTTCACAATAGCCTTGCTTTAGCAATATTAGAGTTCTTGCTTAATCCTTACACAGGTATTCACAGTAGCTAGTCTGGTAAACAACAGTGTCACTTATTAAAATCTTTGTGAGTGATTAAATGAAGTCTGGTGATATATTCCTATAAAACATCTCTGTGCACCAAGTGTGCACGCATACATATTTTCTTTCACCTTGCTAAAATTCCATAAAACTATTTCTTAAATTCAGCTTATGCTGCCATCTACCGGTCGTAACAACACTGAAACCCACGTAGCTCTATGTTCTTTTTTGCTTTAGTAAGACAGCAGATGAGTACTGATATGGGTAAACAGAGTAATTTAAAATCTTATCTAAGATACAGACACACAATCAAATCTGATCTGAATTACAGCGAAACAGATTGCCACTGTGTAGCTGAAGGTCACGGTGAAATGTTCACAATCTTTTCCTAAAAGATAAAGTCAAAGATGCTAGAGTGAAATCCTAGACAAGCAGCACACGGAGTGTCAAACACAGCATTACAGGCGCACACACAGTACACAGAGCAACCTCAGAATTAGTACATGTTAGAAACTGGGGTTTCAGATAAAGAATACAAAACGCAGCAGAACAGATTTTAGCAATCTGATGGTTTTAAGATCTGGAACAATTTCTGGAAGTTCTTTCTTTGGAAAGAATAAAAGACATTCTGAGATAAGCAGAAAAAAAGTCCTCTTTTTAAGCAGGTGTAGAAGACAACTATGAAAATCCACTAGCTAAAAGAATTTCAAACACATTTACACCAGTCTGATTTTACTTGTTCATGAATTTTTGAATGGGTCCCAGAAATGTTTCCCCACACTGTTTCAAGACTTCTGCGCCTTCTACAGTGTGCAGAGTACACACACCAATCCAAAGCCTTCCTTTCCCCTAATTTCAGGCAAACATCCCTTATTACTGACCCATTCTTTCTATGGGCCCCATTCTGAACCACCTCAGGGCTAGAGTCTCCTGCAGAGCAAGGGGATCTTATACCAGTCACCTAGTATGAGCTCAGTGCATGGTATGGATTCTTCTGTTACCTAAGGTCTACACGAACTTAAGTCAGATTTGTATTTACAAATGGCAGTTAAAGAGTTCTTTCCGAGTTAAACAGCTATGGAATTTTTACTAGTATTAACACACACAGAAATAAAATTATGGATACACTGCAAGCACAACACAACAGCTCTCAATAAACTAGGGTGATTTAGCAGTTCATGGAGCACTGTGGGAAGCCATTCCTTGCCTCACATGAGTGTGCAATCCCCCTGTTATTTCACGGAGCGGAGCTATTTAATTAATGAAATCACTTCTCACACTATTTCCACCCCTATAAACCTTCCCTAAACCTGCCCTTTCTGGTCCTCTCTTCTGTCGTATACAGGGCAATGTAAGCTACTACTAGAGAATATATCTACCCTAGCAGCATTCAGTGGAACCAGCCACATGTCATTAAATTTACACTCAAATATCAGATTTGTCACTTTTTAAAATTAAAATTGCTCCCAGGGCAAAGGTTTTCTCTTTTACAGCCTCAGCAATAAGCCAGGTCACGGCTTTGAAACTCCCCTTTCCTTAGTGGCATCTGAGTACGTGGTCAATGCTGTGATTCACGGGAACAGGGAGGAACGACTAGTGAGTCTTGCACTAATTTAGCCAAACAAAATGCATCCAAAAAACACTGGATATCAACAAAAATACATTTTTGCCTTTTTGTCATTAGTTTCAATAGAGAAAAACTTGAAGGAATATAAAAATAATTACTCAGTTATTTCATTATTAGTTTGCTCTACAGTATGACTCCTTTTTATCAACCAAGCTAAAAGAAAGATTAACTGTTATCTTTCTTTTCCTTGTTCTTGTGAAATTATCAAAGCTCAGGGTGCTGCCGGTTTTGAACTTAATTACATCTACACAAGTTAGTAACCTAGCAGTGCTACTAAGTTGTCCCAGAATGTCTAAACATATTTAGAAAAAGAACAGAACAAGAGAAAAAAGAGAATTCACAAGGGGGCAGGACTGGGAAGGTCTGTAACAGTTACAGGCAAGCACAAAATCATGGTCAGTCTACTCACAAAAGTGCAAGGGGTGGTTTCTGAACAACTATTCCTCTACCTCAGCAAAGGAAACAAAACCCTGCAAAACCACTCACTGGCATTATTTTTAAAATGACTTTTTAAACAGATTTCCACATGCCTGATTACTTAGCTCACATAATCAAACCTGGAACTATAACATATACAGCACATAGGTACATTAACTTTCACCTACCTGGATCAACTAAAGCTTTATTAAATATTTCTTTAAGTTTTCTACTCTTCACATTTCTGCCTTGTGCAAGATTGCGATACATCTCGTAGCCTATTATCATCACACCTCCTTCATCTTGCCAACGCTGGAGCATATAGCTTCTCTCTTGAGGGCGTTTCACAGTTGCTAATTCACAGACCTTTCACAAGGAGAAGAGTATGCTTAGATCTGCTCTTGAAAACACCAAATAGTTGCATAACATTTAAATTCCGAAGGCATATTATTGTAGGTACATTTTTTGAAGAAACTGCATTCCTTAACCTATATTTGGAGTGGTGGACCTTGCCAACTATGTAAGCCAATTATGTAAAAGTTACTCATTTTTAAGAACTCTTTTTAAGTTGTTTACCTCTAGTCTCTCATCATCTTCTAAACCCTCTTGCCATTTTTCAAATTCATTCAACCAGTTCAAGGCAGTATTCAGTGGACATACTACCAGAGCTGTCCGGAAATCCAGCTTGTCACAGAGTAGGACTGTATGAAGAAAACTTACTACCTACAAGAGGAAAACACAAACAAACCCAAAATAAAGCACTGAGTAGTAATATCCAGAACAGAGACATACCAGTGTATATACATTCACATAGAAAGCTTACCAAGTCTTGTTCAAAGAAACTTTTAGATGCTATAATAATGAAAGAAATACTAGTGATTTTACTAAGATGAAAGCATCTTATGTTTAGATGCAGAAAGAATCTACCTAAAAGACTGATGACACAAGTCCTATATCCTTGAGAGCCAGCAAGTCCCTAACTGCTTTATTTCCTTGATCCTTTACTGATATTCTTCTCCATGACTTACAGCGTCTTCTAAAAACTCATCTTGGATTTAGCTTTTGTAAGAGCTAAACAGCAAACACCATAACAGAGTACAGCAGAAGCACTGGCAAAGAACCACATAAAAAAGAAAATAAGCCAGTTACCTCAGTTATAACAGTCAAAACAACTAATACATACTTTTCATTCTGGCTTTTTTTTTCAAGAAGTTATGATCAAAAAGACTGTCAAATCTTACGAACACACATGGATCACACAGACAAATATCTTCTGCTATGAAATACTATAAATTTACTTAAGAATATAGTATATAAAGTAACATAGACTTCATTTTATTTCTAATATTCCACAGTGTCTTGCAAATTTCCAGTATAAGGTGTAATTTAAGTCCTGAAAAACCATAATTCCTATGTCAGAATTAGATACGTAAAACACTGTTGAAAGGTGAATTTTGACACATGTACAAAAATCCATTTCTATAGGGCTGTGGACAAAATCTTGCCTCTGTCATCTTGACATTAATACAGAAAGTTAAATACCAGCAGTTGGACTTAATAGAAACATACTGTCCATACATTGGGCAAGACAAGTATTTAATATTGAAGCTTGTTTTAATTGAACAACACATATACAGAATGACTGCAGCCTCCCTGCTCCTCTGTAGCTCCATGAAACTCAAAAAAGAACAAACATTAAAATCCACAGTTTCCTCAATTCACTTCAGTCTATCTTTTTTCAGAGGCATGTAAATAAAGGTGTTATTCCAACCTAAAGTGCTCCACAACAGCTTGCAACATCTTGCAACCCCCATGTCAAGAAAGAAGATTCTCCAAATCTAGCAAGATCACCCAAGTCTTAAACAGAATTTGTCTCAGCTAAGTCAGAGAAAAGGAGGAACATATATTTGCTATATTACCTTGCTTTTTGAAGATTCTTGGGTAATAATAGGATTAGAGAGGAAAACATAAGAAACGGGAAAGCATCTGACCCAGTAAAGCTTACGTAATTCTAGCTAAGCATAACAGGCTCCCACTTGCTTCTCTCTGGAGTACCTGAAATATCTAAAAGTAATACTGAAGACATCAAGCCTGGCTCGTCTAGCAGCTGTCTAGTCTTCTGCCTAGTAGCTTGCAGGTGTGATGAACATGTTTAATGTCACCCAGCAAGGCAGATGAGCACTACAGAAAGCAAATACTTCTGACAATTCTCATAAGAAGAGAAGTGTCAAAGCCTAACTGACCGCCAACAGGATCATCAAGTATTTTGTTTGCTACGTTTACTGACAACATTGCAACGCTGACGTTGTCACTCTCAGGTTATGAATCTCATTATGGCACAGAAAGGTTGAGATATCTTTTATAGAGCTTGGAATTCCAGTATGTCAATATACTGACCTCGCTATGAACGAACAGATCTGGAGCCTTCAGGTGTTGTGATAGGGCTTCCCAATCCAATGGGGAAGCATTCACCACAACTGAGCAAGATGGAAGAGGATGGTGAGATGGCATTTCCTCATGGATGCTTTGAGGATCCCTTCCTCACTGTAGGAAGAAAATAACCTCTTTGAGAACCATGCTCCATCACTGTGCTAAAGAGACTGAGCTCCAAGGAATGACTGCAGTGTGTCCATTTGAAGAAGAATCTTAGAATGAAGGCTTGTAGGCTGCTATGTCATCTAGAACAGACAGCCCCAACCTCACTTAGAAGTGTTATGAAAAGTGATTTCGTAGCTAAGAACTGATCCTGGAGGAAGAAGGCTCTGACTGAAATGATACAGACTTGAAATCAATTATAACAGATACCAGTATCTGTGGAAGTTGAAGATCTGACTTCTGGTCTTCACCTTGTGCTAGAGAATCAAGTAGGTTCACAGTAACTTGAAAATTCCTTCCTTTGTTAACAGTCATTTCATCGGGTAGTTGGTCCGATATCTTGTGTTCCCCGCAACAAGCACACAGCGTCAGAACTTCAATGAAAGCTTACAAGAGGGAAACCAAAACAGCCCTGCTTTTATCAACAGTAATCTTGATTAATGACAAGAGGCAGATTTTTCTGGAAAGAAGCACTGACAGTCAATTTCCTGCAGGTCAAGAGGCAGGAAGCAGATTCCTTGCTGAAGGCTCAGGATGACACCAGTTAAAGGCACTATCCTTTCTACCTATGAATGCAAATGTTCAGTCCTTTTCAGCATAGATGAGACTATTATTCTCCTTTCTTTAGGGATCCCCCCCCCAAAAAAACCCTTCTTCTTTCTCAGAAGCAAAGGGAAAGGTTGTTGTGTCAAAGGAACTCCTGGGAACAAATGAGGGAGCACAGCGTGAAAACAGGCAACTCGCCCCATTGCTCTGTCTAGAGCATTTGCAGTGATGCTAAACTTGGCTAAATTCAAATCCAAAACATACATAGAGAGATATTTGGGAAAAAAGCAAACAGAATCCAACTACCTCAGAACACACACGTCTAAATACTGAGACACAGGGAATTCAGGAAATTATTGAATTTAGATCTTTTGAGTTCTTTTAAAGTTCAAGGTGACTTGGCAAAGCATAAACATCTCCTGAGGCCTGCAAAGAAGCCCAAGAAAGACAGGTATAAGCAGTGACCAGTTTTGGAATAAAAACTTTAAAATAGGGAGTGAGCTTCAGACTTTAAAGACTTAAAGATTTGCAGAGATGCTCACTGTGGTATTTTTACCATGGAAGAAGTGGGGCTTGTAGCAGACAGAGGTATATGGAAATAATATTGATTAATGCTATAATATCCTATAAAACTATTTTAAGAAATGGTCTTCAGTAGTGTAGAAAAGGAAGAGTTACATGCACTGATGTGCCAAAGGAGGCTTAAACTTGAAGATCTCAGGAAGCAAAGAATTGTAAAGTCTTTTTGCTTTACACTTGTAAATTGTAAAGAAAGAAACAAAGAATCAAAAAAATAGTTGAAAGTGGTTGAAACTCTTATGGTTACTTCCAAGACAATAAAGATTTCTGGTCTTAAATGTTTTCAGTGCACAATAACCCCCAAACATGAATGGATGAACAACTGCTGAAAAATAAAATAAACCACCTAGAACAGTCTAAATTGTAAGACACACTTTATCTTAAACCAGAACCTATTTGACATGAGATACTAAATGATAAAAAATGCACTACAAACCTCTATTTAGCAGTGTAGCTAATAAATCCAAAAAAACACTGAGGAAAAGGAACAATTTAAAGAGTAACAAAAGAATGAAGAGCACAGTAAAACAGTACAACCTGCTCAAGATTAATTATTAAACTAGCTTAGAAACAGAGGTTCTTGAACTACTACTATCTATATTCTGTTATTCTGGGTTGCAAGGGAACTACACATTGCTTACAATTAAATATAAACTTTTCATAAATACAAATTATTTCCCGATTTAAGTTTTAGATAGGTCTATAGCAGATGATGCACAAATGTATAGCAGAACTTGCACAACGACAGTGATCAAACCTCTTCCAGAAAACCTTTTTACAAATCTATTTTTCAGCAATCCCTATCAAGTCACTACCTAGAAAATAGCAAGTTCTGAAAGCTATTAAAATTGCCTTTTACTGGATCAGCATGCTACAGAAGCTACAGACCAGAATGCAAAGAGACTTTTGTTCCTTACCTGTAATGTCTTCCCCAGACCCATACAGTGAGCAAGAATGCACCCAGAACCCGGAGATGTCTTTGTTTTTTTTACAGATTCACAACAGCAATCCCACATGAACTGAACACCTGAAGAACATTTTTGAAAAAAAAAAAAAAATCATTAAATTTTTAAAATTCAGCTGATAAGAGGTATTCTGCTCTGCTATACTCAGCACCAATAAGGCTTCGACTGCTGTGTTTGGTTCAGGGTACCTTCCTTTAAGAACTGGAGCAAGTCCAGATATTTACTACCAAAATGAAAAGTGGTAGATAATGGTCTTTGAGGAAAATCCAGAAGAACAAGCAATGGACAAACTCGTAATGAAGTCATCTTAGGTATTAGGAAAAGTAATCCTGACAAAAAGTCCCCAAAAGACAAAAAAGTATTGGAAGATTGTGGATTCTCCAGAACGGCAAATATATATTTCGTTTTGCCTGTGTTGCCTTTCGTTTTGCAGGAAACTGGATGATTCTGAGGCCCCTTCCAACTTTACATTCCTAAGATTCTTTGTCTCTACAACAGAATAAGGTACTGCTGATATCATTTAATTTTATTTTGATCTTCCAAAAACAAAATACTAAATTCTGTATTTTGCCTTTTGCCTGCCATGGAGTTTTACTCTAATTTGGGTTGTATTAGCCGTATTGTTGGGGTAAAAATAAATAAATACTTCTTTTTTTTTCCTTACCATCTACTTGGTGTGGTTTCAGTTTGGTAACTATACTCCTGTGAACCTGCACTAATGGTTCTTTGGTTTCTTCATCTTCATCTAAAACCAGCTTAGTTGTAATTGGACATTTCAGAGGTGAAGCATCTTCTATCTCTATCACCTGAAAGCAGAAACAGTGCATAGTAGGAACACTTCACACTTAAAGCATTTTGCAAACCCTCAACCCTTTGCACAACAGGTCTGCTTCAAGGAGACTCCCCCCACCTCATGAAAGGTAAAAATATCAGACAACTGTAACAGGAAATAAATAGCTTAAGTTATCAGTAATCTTAAACAAAATTTACAATTCTTAACCTACAGCAAATTACAACTCAAACTGTGGTCTACATGGCTACAAGCAAGCAGCTTTAGCAGTTACTTACCAAATTAAACTAAGACAGAAATACAGTATTTTAAACATCTTCCTAGCAATGTTTTGCAAGGAAAACAGAACATACCTCTCTCAATTTTTCTCTTTCTCGTTCTCTTTCTGCAATGCGTTTTCTTCTTTCTTCCTCTTCTTTAAGTGCATTCTGTGTTTCTGTTCTGAGCTTATCATCTTTAATAATTTTCCTTATTTTCTTCCGGCCTTTTCCAGGTGACTTTGAGTCATCATTTTCCTCACCCTCAGAATTACTCTATTAGAAATTAAATAAATTATCCATTTACAATAAATAAATAAATAAATATATAAATCATCAAAGCCTTGATTTTTACATTGTTTTAATTCACATGTAATTCAATACTTATTTGTTTTTTTATACATAGCTAGATTAGCTTACAGAAAAAATCTTCTTTAAAAGAAGATAGTCAGCATGATAAGAGAAGTACCACCTTAATTATATCATATTCTGAGATATTAAGGGTAACTCCACCTTTGCAAAGCAGTTCTAAAGGTACCGTTATCATACGATACTATGGACTATATAAATAATATATTAGATATTAATACTGTTTTTCTGATCTGATTTATTCAGATTGCATTTATTCAGCTACGACTGGCTTGTTACTTTGTACGGAGCTGCTCCAGATGGCCAAGTCCCCAACCAGAGGGCTTAAAAAACAAACTCCCATTTAATTAACAGCACAATATAGTACCTTGTTGTTATTTTCACTTGAAGAATCCTCTTGAACCTTTATACGTCTTCGTTTCTTTTTCTGCTTGTAACTGCGCTGGTTTTCTTCTGCCTCAGCTTTCTTGGCAGATCTATTAAGAGAAAAGTATTGTTTGTTAAACAAAGGTAATTTATTGCTTCACTGATGAACAATGCTAAAAAAATACACAAAATATAATGCTAAGCAACAGAATATCTATCCCTTTTATGAAAGCAGCAGTACCTTGTTCTTGGACGTTGGTCATCTTCAGACTCACTAGCTTCTTCACTAACTGCAGATTCATGAAACTCCGAGTCATTTGAATCATCACTGCTCACTTGGAAAATAAAATACGATTTCATATTAAATACTATATTGAACTAAGCAGCATCATCTATTTTGTAATCACATATATATTGCTTAAAAATAAATATATTGCTTAAAAATAAAAAATCATCACAGTAGTTAATTTCCAGCAGAATGGCAGCCATTAAATGTATCAAGAGTGAGCAACAGTAGTAGATGCCCAGAGTAGAAAAGAGAAGCAGCGAGCACTAGCTGAGTCCCACAAGCATCCTCTTATGCTCCAAGGCTTAAGACTTCTTTTTATATGTATACAGTTAAGTATAATTCAAGAGGGAATGACAGAAAGCATTATATTAGAAAGCTTCACATTTTGAAGAACATATGGAGGAAGAATACAGAACTCTTCAGTAAACAGAAGATGGTTTTCATTTAAATAAGCTTTTGTTGCAATTATTTTTTATAATCATGACTTACTCTTCATGATTCACAAAAACACTAGTATACTAACAACACAGGCAATTAAAATACTGTATTTATGCCTTGAAATTGCTTCAGGCAACGCAAGCTTAAAATTGACTAAAAGGTAAATTAAAAGTGCATTTAAAAGAACAGCATTAGTTAGGTAAATTTCTGTGACTACCTTTAGGAGTCATCACTGGCATTTACGGATAATTAAAAGCAGCATGCTATTTAGCACTTGCTAAATAATTGGACTTTGAACATACCAGAAAGTTGAAATGTTTTGAGTAGAAGATTTCAAGCACAGATTGTTTTACATACTTGGGGAAACAATGTTAATAATGGAGGGGTTAAAATACTGAGCTGAAAAAACCTGTACTGCTCTACTTGGGAACAATGCAGTTTACAGGGTTATTGCTGCAGTTCTGAGAAATTCTCTGGTCACCCCTTATATGCACATTGACAATGTGTTGAGATTTTTTTTTAAAATAAGTATTACTGGTAAAGCAAAAATTCCATAAGGAAAATGAGAAAAATCAAGAACAGTTTCATACTGCCATCTGGTGCTCAACTAAAGCCTGCAGCATTTAAACCATCGATAAGTCCAAGGAAAAGAAATATTGTATTAAGAGAGAAATTAAGATTTATGACTTAGTCATATTGGGTTTAGCAATGTTAATCAAGATGAATATTCAAGATTAACCCAATTCAAAGGATAAAGTACGCCCAGAGAGCTGTTATGAGTTGTAGTCATCTTTTACACTTTAAATGAAAGTAGTTATCAAATACAGATACGAAAATTGCATATTTATTATCTGTGAAAGTCTCTATAGATACTTTAAAATTACAGACTTTTACTATAGATATCCAGTTTGGTGTGTTCTAGACCCGTTTTAGAGGCAAATGCTTCCCGTGACACTAAAGTTAAGATTCAATACCTTTCCTTCTATTTCTGCGCTTCCCTTCTTTTGGGTTCTCTTTAGGTTTTGCCTTCTTCTCCTCGCCAGACTCTCCATCACTCATGGTGAGCTTGTGGCGCAGCAGCCTGTGCCTGTACAGAGGCTTCTTGGACTCTTCTTCCTCCGAATCCGACTCGGAATTTTCTTCTTTTTCATTCTCTTCTGTCAGAGATAAGAGTCAGTGCAACATGCACACTGGTAATTTTTTTCTTATTTAATATTTAGTAAAAACTAAAATCAGAACGAATTTTGACTATTTTCTGTGCTTTTTCAGAGAATCATGAATAACATACTTGCCTTCCAAGTATACACATTTTACACTTTCTGATCATCTGAATTATCTGTAGCAACAAGTGCATTTGCTAGTCATACAATTCCTGAGCTTTTGCACATCCTACTGTTCTTTATGCACTATCCTTCACACATACTTGAGACTTCTGAATTGGTTACAAAATCTAATCACTAACTAAAAACAAAACAAAAACAATAACAAAGCCCCAAACAACAACAACAAAAACCACACCCACTGGAGTTTGGGTTAATAATCCTCATGGTAATAGACACTGACACACGCTAATACACACTTGCCAACCAGCTATCAACACCAGTTGATCAATTTCTTTGCTGAAACTGAGGAAACTTCACTAATTAAAATTTTCTCTACAGGATCTTTGAAATTATGACAGATCCTACGGTACCGCTTTTTGTCCAGCTGCATTTTGGTGCTCACCATCATCTGCTGGGTGTTCATTTGTCTTTCCAGGCTTCTTTTTTCCTTCATCTGACTCTTCATCTGAAGATGGATCCTCATCAGAGGAAAGATTGGCTTTGATTTCTTCTAAAAGCATTTTCTTGGCAATTCTTTGAAGTAAAACAGAAAAAACTATGTATTCCATTGCTCAAGCAAATCTATGAACAATAAATGTAATCCTATAGACCATTCCAAACTTCAAATATGAGGTTGAAAGCTGAACAAAAAGAGTGTGATGAAAAAAATCATGGTGATAAGGACAGCATGTATCATCATATTAATTCTAACATATAAACTTGCTTTTAGAAAGCTGATGTTTATAACGCTTCTTAAAACAGCAGTTTCGTACTTTACAAGACTGCAGAAATATAAATCGTACATTTAATAAACATTTCAACAGAATAAACCTATTTTTTTCTTCCACTACTGCTTCAGTTCTTCCTTGTTCAAACAGAAATAATAAAAAAGATTGTTTCCCTACATCTACATAATTTGCCTTCAATTGAGTTACCATTCTAATTGCCTACACCCACTCTGCTGCAAATGAGATGCTATAGTAACTGGGGTAACTCATGGTGTCTCAGCGTGAACTGCTAATAAGGGCTTGCGAAAAAGAAACAACACCGAAACCCACAAATATCTGCAGGTCACTTGCCTTACAGCAACTCTAGCAAACCACACAGATGCACGTGTAGATGTGCACACGCACACACATATAATAAAAAAACAATCTATCAAACAATATGAGACCTGAACTTTACAGAAGAATTACCATCTTAATTCCTGTCCCGCAAACTATTTGCTTAGTTTCGCAGTTTCATCTCAAGACAAGAATATTTTCAGCTAACATACAGAAAGTTGCTATGGAAAAGTGATTTCTTTACTTCCTCTTGCAATACAAGAAAAAGAAAATAAAATCTAATATGGAAATATATCCAAGGGAAAGTATGAAATGATGTGTCAAGTGCACAGGAGAATCGTGGACTTATCTGAGAACTTTCTCCTTTCTTCCAGGGGAAAAAAAAAAAAACTGAAAAATGAAACCAGGGCCTCCTCAAACAATTATCAGAAAGATTATACTTTTCTTTCCACAGTCTTCAATATTAAATGAAAAACTTTCCTAGGTCAGATCTGGTCTGTCCAGCTTTTCTTTTTATTTGTGTATATTCTAAGCATACAGTTCAGAATGAGAGGGTATTTATACCAGTCAAAACAGCAGCTCAAAACTCATGAAAGAGAATCACAATCTAGACTGCACTTGGAACAGGCATAGGAACAACCAACTTCACAGTACGGCTTCTTATGTACCTGAACTACAAAGTACATTTTAACAAATTTGTATTTCACTTTCTGCCATACAACATATGACCCCAAAAGAAAGGAACTTTTCAAAACCAATTTTTCCAAGGTATCTTTCATTATACTTCATACCATATTTTCTTTCTTTCAATACACGACTATATCTTCCACAAATGTTTCAAAGCTAAGGTGTGTTATTATTAAAAGATGGAAGTAAAATGCGTTTGACAACAAAATGAAGCTTATTTTAGATTGCTCAGTGAATCACAAACTGTCAGGATCCAAAACAAACCAAAAAAATCACATTTGTTTTGAAAAATGTCTTTTTAAAGAAATGCAGTCCCAATTAAAATGTAATAGTCCTGGTGAGCTTTTAATTCCATATACATCAATACAGCATACTGTAAACCAAACGAAAATTTAAAGGCCACAGATAAAGCAACATCTTCTTCAGTCAGTTTTTGCATAATCCCTTTCAGAGGATTTAGGAAAGGGAATTAGACAAGGTAAAAATAATAATAATAAAAAAGATAACAGGAATAAATGCTCCTTTTATTAGGAGTTAAGATTGTATTTCTTCCATCTGTTAATGCGTTGAAGAACATTTCATTCAGAATAAAATTCTTTGGTACGTTACAAGTTCGCCTTTTTAAAAGTTTTTAATGGCAATTATTAACCTTGAAGAAATGCAGACAGAACCAGTTTGGCAACTTTTCATCACCTTTCATATTTAAAAAACGACAATATCATCATCACTATCATCCCGTTGCTTTAGACACTAAAGAAGTAGTGCTAAAAGGAACTGCAAAATTTTAAAATTTAATCCTCAAGACCTGTCCAGTAATATTGCATCTGACTTATTCCATTATCACCCCAAAAATGTTAGCAAAGTCAAGAAAAACTTGATTTTGGAAAATGATACTCACCTTTCACACAAGTCATTAATGTTTTTTTAAACAAAAGTGCACTGAGGTATAGCAAGAGAAGACAGGGATTTTTATTTGTTCTTTACTTTCTTAATGTTTTTATAAAAAAAAAAATCTAATGAGTATATCATTCACTTTGAAACAACAACCACAATCTACTATTCATAAAGAAAACATGCTGCTGTTCCCCTATGAATGACAATGGTCCTTCAACCAAACAGACAGCTCAACCTCCACTCTGGGTTAACTCGTTAGTTTCTAATTAATTATTTATAATGATGCGGATTGGTAACTGATAGTTTATGTACTCTGTGAAATAAGAGGCAAAAAAAAAGCGCCTTTTATGGCTAGGATGAAGATTCAACCACTTTAAATCAAAAGGAGATGGAGCAATTTATTTAATGGATACAGCTACATTCTCATCAAGTTGTTCAACTGTAATAATGTTAGACTGAAAGTGTAAGACATTGTTCAGACATGTTCAGAATCTAAAAGATTTCTGCTTTTAATGTAACCACATAACTGAACAGAATTAAATATAAATGATTTTAGAATTAAACATATTAAACATTGCAAATGCATCTGACAAATGACTGATGTAACAAACAACTTATAAATTCAGTATTGTGCTCCTGAAATTGGTTTACATTACAATAATAGGTGGCTCAAAATAGCACAGCATATTCCTATTTTAAGATATAAATCCATTAAAAGCAAGCAAGTTCTTAAGCTAAGAAACTTCATACTTTTGCTTTAACATTTTAATGTTTTAATATCAAACTGCAAGCACCAAGAAAAACAAGTTGTAGTAGTGTGAAAACAGACAGTGTCCCATTTTCCCAAAGAAATCTATGAAAATTAAAGATACTGTAATATTTCATGGGGTCACAGAAATAAAGTATATTCTTGGCCACCCAGATTTAACAATTAAATACTACAAAAAACCTTTAAGATAAAACACCTGAAGCTGCACTATTGCCTGCACAGGACCTCAGGTAGTAAAGAAACCTGCATTTCATTCTCATTTCTGCCACTGACTTACTGTGACCTTGAGCAATTGCCTCCTCCCATTCCCACTTATCTAAAGAGATAGCAAGCTTAAAAGGACATTTTTCCAGGATGTGTTCATACGGTGCCTTTCAGAATAGAGCCACAATCTCAATCAGTGCGTATAAAAGTAATTCTAGAATAAAATAATACTATATATGTATAATTAGGATTTAAATATAATTCACTCTTGAAGGAATGACACTGAAAACATTTTAAAATAAACTGGTTACAATATACTTTCTAATTTATGCTAAAGAAAAATGTTAAAAAGAAAGAGGTAAGCAAACTGGAAGTCACAGTATAGAATTACCTTTTATTATCCTTCAGACATTTCAGTAAAAATGGAATAGTAGGTGCAGCCTCTTGTGATGTGGAATCAAGTCCACACAATAATTTGCACCATTCTTGTTCATGAATTTTAGGGAGCCAATGTGATGGACTCATTTACAGCTTGTCAAAAGTCTTGATGAGACAATGCTGACTATGAAACAGCTATTCTTAAAAATAGTCAGAATATAACATATTAATTAGTGCGATATTATTACCAATTGGTTATCAACTCACACGTAGTGTTCATAAATACCTACTAATTATATGTAGAAATAAAGTTGCCCAAAACAAGCCTTTAAATGGAAAAACAAAACCAGACATCTGTATGTGGCTAATAAGAGGCACCAATCTTTTCAGCTACAGCAATACTGAATTAATCAGGGCCTTTGATACACTTTTAAAAAATTTAGATCCATTTAAAATATATTTTGAGAAATAAACGCTTCAATGAAATGTCATACATGTTACAAAAATAATTAGTCAAAACTGCCAAATACCTTGTTCTAAATACTGTACTGTCTTTGTGAAAACAGTCCGATCTTAAAGCTGTCAGAGTTGTATTAAATTAAATGCTTGGACAAGAAAAATGTTTTACAAAAATTTATTGCATCCATCAAATACTTAAAGGCATTCTGCATTAAATACACTATGTAATTCTTAATGAACAAAACTGCTGCAAACATTAAACAGTACCATTTAAAAGATTAGAAGGACCAATAATAGATAATTACACAACATAAAATGAAAGCATACAGCACTGTCTGTCATATTATGACCCACTTGGATATTGCATTTTGGCAAAGAGGATTTCAAGACTATTAATATTCATATCATGCACATCCAAAGGTATGCAAATAAAAACATCTAACTAGAGACTTGCAAACATGAGAGCTCCCACACTACAAATACCCAGCAGGTACTGTGTACCCTCTTTGGCCTGGAAGGAAATAGGCAACTTATCTGAATAGTAGGTAAACTATTTAAACACTTTGTGTTGAGTAAACAGAAAACAAGCTTTTAACTTCTCAGAATTTGTTCCATCTTTTTACAATTTTCTCTGATTTTGGGGCCAAGTACAATGCATGCTGAACGCAAAATCAGACTGCATTACCAGTTAACATGTCTGAAGGTAGACAAATCTATTTATTAACAAACACTTTCCCAACTCAGAATGTGTATTCCAAATGTTATTTAAATAAAACGGCAGCAATGGTTTATCTTAAAAATAAATTACAGAAACTGATTTTTAAAACCTAAATTGATATTACTGATTTTTTCTTTACCATTTGAGTTCATCCATTTCCCAATACAGTTCTTCAACGAAGATCTGTCAGTGAGCATTTGTACTGTAAGCACTGAACTTTAACAAAACTGTATTGGTTAAATTATCAACCATAAGCGTTTAAAAAAGCAAATAAAAACAGAAAAGAAAAAAAATCAAAACTGGATTAAAATTAAAGCATCATTTAAAAAAACTGGTATCACCAATGTTTATATGTTCTGCTTATGACCCTGTGCTGTAAGTCCCTAAAAAGCATCTTTCGTTGAAAGATGAATTACTTCATTAAATTTTACGACTGAAAGCAGGCAAGAACTATACCAGCAGCAACATTTTGATGCCAAACTGAGGTCTGTAAAGGATATAAAATAGCGTTTTTAAAATTTACTTCAGTCACATATCAAAACATGCAACTCTGAAACAAGGATACCATATTCTAAACTAGTAAGGCTCAGAAGCAGAAAAAGACTCCATCAGCAATTGTGCAAACCTAGGAAGCTGGTCCCATATACACTATGTGGCAAAAAAATCAGTTTCTGAAATACTGTATAAAATTTTGTTGAACAAATGTTAGTCTAACTACAAGAACTTCCAAAAAGAAACTCCAGCTCGTAACTGAGCAATACTTTATTTATGTTGTGCATTCACTAGTTAGGAAATGAAGCTTTTACATTTTCCAGCAAGACTAATTTCAATGACTACAACGGTATCGGTTAATAACATGTCTTAATGAACTAACTATATCTTACATAAATTCATTGTTATTGAACTAGAAACCCAAGCAATACATTTAGGCCACGATTCTGAAAATATCTATGCAAAGACTTCAAATGTAATGTATAATTAATCTCCTTGATATCAGTTGAGCCTATGCACAGTGCTTGTAGAATCACAGCCTTTGCTATCACATCAGTGACTTCAGAAATTCGTTAATGGATTAAAACTTGGTTTAATTAACAGATTAAAATGTCTCTAATACTGTTTTCTCCATATTGTATTTTCTCTTTATTGAAAAAAGATGTTTTAATAAAAAAAGTGACAGTAATAACCAAGTTCAATCCACAGATTTTAGCACTGCGTATTGCACAGATGCAAACTTTTACCTTCTATTCATATAACTATTTGAAATCCACATTTAGCAAAAGTAGGTTTTTACCTTACTGAGTAAAAACTTGTCACAAAACCCACATGTTCAATGGGAACATAAAATGGACAGTGCTGCAGTGCATTTATAACACACCCTACGCAAGGTGTGTTAGTTAACACTTCTAAATACTTTCTTTGCATTTCTGGATTTTGGCCTCTGTTTTCTGGCCCCTTGTTCCACCTTGCGGGAAGCCTGTGAGCGAGTCTTTACAAGGCAGGCAGTCCTGGTTTTTACAACCTGCTTGCTCTTCCGTTGTGCCGGTATGCGCCCACGCCTAGGGTGTGTTATAATCTGTTTTAAGTCCTTACAGATGGAATCATACCTATTCTCGGGATCGTCATCATCATCATCTTCCTCCTCCTCTCTTGGAACAGCCCTTGACTTAGTCTCTCCTTCATCTTCTGTGGGAAGAAGGAGAAAAAATAAAAACAAAAGAACATCTGATATGTGTAAAACCAGCAATACAAGGCACACGAACTCACGTCTCTCTGAGAAATCCCCACAGAAAAACACTTTGGTAATAGCACTACTACTTTCTTCACTAACAAACAGAAAAGGCAGTTACTATCTTAACAGATAGAAATCAGTGTTTCTTATTAATAAAAATACATACTTTTTCAAGCAGTTATTTTCCTGTCAAGTTCTCCTGTCAAGTTTTGATCATCTCTAAGCATAGAGACTGGCAACCTGTTGCAGGCATCAATCATTCCCAAGGTAAAACCCTTCCCCTGATATCCCTGTTCCTGGCCACACTGGTGTCCGTGGCCTCTCAACACCTGCAGGACATTTTCAGGCACCTGGCTCTGCCTTCCCTATACCCACTCCAGAGGCAGCTGAAAGACACCAGTAATGAGTCCTCTTCTTCATCCTCCTCTCCCCAGGCTGACTGAATGCAGCTCAGCCTAACTCCAGTGTCAGTCACACCACCTCCATCATCTCACTTCTTTCCCCTTAGTACACTGCTCCCTACCATGCCCTCCAATAATTAACAAATCCTTCAACTTATCATTGCAAATAGCAATGCCTCAGGCAACTTTACTATCTTTTACTATCTAGGATACTTGACTATCAATTTGTGTCCCCACCCCAGCCATTTCAGTCTATTTCCTAATCTATGGACAAACATTGTGCAGGAAAATTTTCTATTTTCAGAGTATTTCTTTTTAAGATCTAGTGAGGCACAAAACTGCTGTAGATTGGTTACTGCCTCTGAGTATAACTGTCTATCTTTGGGATGTGCTTTAACAGAAGAGGCATTTACTACATGAAACATGTCAGTTCATTAATATGCAGAGTTGATTATTTTCCATCTCCCTCCACAGTGGCATCTTTGGGGAATTATCCTCTGGAATCCTAAAAATCCTAACATGACCTGCACAAATACTCAACTAAACTTACTTCATCAGAGGGTCTCAGTAAGCAAAGGTATTATGGGGCAGAATCAGGAACTTATCTTCCAACTGTTACTCTACAGTGATGCAAAACACCTTTAATAAATGTTACCTTTCTTACAGGGCACTAAATCTAAAGACAACAGTGGTAGCAAAAGGAATCTTTGCTAAAACTACCCAGAAACCAAATGCAGCAGAACTTGGGAAAAAACGTGTTGGTCCCAAGTTGGTAGTAAAGAGAAGAAATGTGTTATTGGTAAATACAATTTTAAATCTGATCTTTAAAAATGAATGTTCTCATTAAATAATGTAATTTTGTACTTTTTTAAAGTTGATACTGCAAGTATATGCTTACAAGTGTTACTTGGGAATGCAAAAATGTACCTATGCCTCATCTGCTGTCTCCAAAACCATTTGTTATGGAGATAAACCTTTTATTTGTTTTGTGTGCAGCATCACAAGCTTGGTAGAAGTACTGGAGCGAACAATTAGGAGCAAAATCAAGTACAGAAAGTAGAGTGAAACCGTGACAGAAATAAACAGGATTAGTAGTTTCCTTCTCTCAGGAAACAAAACTGCAAATAAGATTTCATTTTTTCTAATCAAATATTATTTTCTTAAAAGTATCCACAGTGCCCACATAATGTGAAAACCACCCTTTGTTTTCAAGTCCTCTAAAAACAGTCTTTATAATCAACCAGCTTTATGTTTAAAATTGTTATTATTTCCGAGACCTCCTACTACTTATAACCAGCTTCTGCTAAATATGAACTGGACAATTAAAAATAGCAACAAAGCTTTGGAAGGTCATGGAGCAAAGTTATACTGTCTGGAATTGCAGACTATAACTATAATTCTCTGCATTTATAATAGCATCTTTTTTTTTCTAGAATCCATAATTGGCAAAATAAGTCGAAATGCATGCTTCCATATCATTGTCAGACAAACTATCAGACTATAGTTTTTTTTAAATGGGTATTTAATATCTTATGGACATTTCAACTTCCAGACTATTAAACTAATACGTTAACTAAAGTGTAGATAAAAATCTTTTGCACACCTGATGACTGACAAAATCCCGCACCAGCAGACAGCACTAAGCTCTCAGTCACTGGCATAATTTTCTGCTCATCACTGCTTCCATCACCCGTTGAATTCTGATCATTTTCTTCCTTATCAGACGAGGAGGAGGAGGAGGAAGAAGTGACAACCTTCTGCTTTTTTGATACTTTCTTTTTCTCCTTTAAGTTATCCTTTTTACTTTCTTTTGCTGCCCCTCTTTTAATCTTTTTTTTATTGTCTTCATAAGACTCCTCATCAGAAGAGGACAATGAGTCATTTTGTTTTTTCTTAGATATTTTCTTTTTGTGACTTAATCTTTTCTTTTCTTTAGTTTCAGTCTGTTTTTTATTCTGCACAGCATCTTCAGAAGAAGTCTCCTCTTTTAGAGGAGACTTCTCCGCATCAGAGGATAAATCAATATGGACTCTTTTAGATATTGTCTCTCTCAAACTCCTCCTTTTCTTTTCTTTAACCACACTTTCATTTTTAGTTTTATCATTTTCAGAAGAATTGCAACTTCCTTTCTCTGGGGACGACTTTTCAACATCAGAAGAATCATCATCATCATCTTTCTTGTAACTTTTTAAGTCTTCAGATTTTTTTTCTTTGCTTTCAGCTTTTTTATTCTTCAATTTTTCTTTTGAAGAATCCAAACTGTGTTCTTTCTTTGCAGATTTCTCTGTACTCTCTGAAGTATCATCTTCCTGTGCCTTTTTCTTTTTCAAATCCTTGTTTTTCTTAGCTTCAGTCAGCTTTACACCTTTAGAAGGATGGCTCTCCTCTTCCTCCAGTAAAGGCTTCTCAGCATCAGAAGACTCATCCAGCTTTCCCTTCATATTTTTTTCTTTTAAGTCTTTGCTTAGCCTTTCCTTAACAGATGACCTCTTACTATTCTTTTTATCTTCAGAAGAATGACTAGTCTCTTCCTTCTCCATAGATGACTTCTCAGCATCATCATCTTCAGAAGATTTACCTCTTTCTTTCTTCAAGTTTATCTTTCTCTTACTAATTACTTTTTTTCTCTGCTCTTCTTCAGAGGAATCATAACTATCATCTTTTCTTGAGTATTTTTTCTTGGCTTTTTTCACAGACTCAATATTACTCAGACTCTTAATTTCTTTTTCTAACTCTGAATCGTAATTTGAAGAATCTGAATAATTTTGACGTTTCTTTTTTGCAGAAGCAGGGCTTTTAGTTGATTTGCCTCTTTTAGCATCTAAGTCTGAACCAGAAGTGGAACTTTTTCTTTTTCGTTTCCCATTTTCATCCTTTACTGGATTTAAAGTCTTAGGAACATTTGTTTGTGCTTCACTATTGCTATCAATATCTGAAGAACTGCGACTTAACATAGCTACCTCTTTAAGAACAGCTGGCATCTCATCGGAATCTGAACTTTCATCTAATACATCTGTCTTTTTAGATTTAGAAAGTTTATTAGGACTAGGACTATCAGTAGTACTGTTGGAAGAATTTCTCTTATCTTTTTTCCCTCTTGGTTGTTTTGACGATTTCCTCTTGCGTTTTTCATTACACGTGTCGTTGCTGTCTTCTTCCGAATTGGACGTTAAAGGATTGACGTCCGTCTGGCGCCTCAGAGGGGTGGTCTTTACACGTGGAGATCTCCTGAGGTCAGATTCTTCGGCAGGTGAGGCGGTTTCCTTTTCTGTGGAACTTTCATTGGCAGCAGCATTGTGATTTTGTTTTCCAGGATCACAGTTTTCAGCTCTCGGTATTACATCCTCATCTGCTTTTTCTGGATGGCTGACTTGATGTTCAGCTTTAACTGTAGACTCGGTAAGAGAAACAGGAGTCAATTTTACAATCAATTCCTTTGTTCCTTTAGCTGATGCTTTTAACTTAGCTCCACCTTTGGTATCTTTCAAAGTAGCGTTTAATTTTATGTTTGAATTTACAGTCTCCTGATCTGCTGCTGTATTTCCACTGCCTTGCTCATCTGACGCAGTCTGAATTTCCATAGCAGATTCTAGAGTCTCAAAAATATCTTCAGGAACTGATGAGGGAACAGATACTATATCCATGTCTAAAGCCTCTGTACTCGGTTCGTACTGAGGTTCTTCATTCGTGCCGGACTTTTTATCTTCACCAGTAGCACGGTTGTTATCTGCTTGCTCCCTTGCTGGAACACTTTGATCCATGGGCTCATTGTCAGGCTGTTCTGACACAACTTTTTTAACCGCCTTTACAATGCCTTCCTCTCTTAACTCCATGTGTTCCTTTCCTTCATCTTTTTTCACCTCATTTTTTTCGGATTTAAGTTCATTTTTTTTCTCTTTGGTACTTTTCTCTTTGATTTTAACATCCAAAGCTTCAATCTCCAGGTTCAGACCTTCTTCTAGTGCCAGGTGAGCTTTTTTGATGTCACCCAACACAGATTTAAAAGCTTTCAGCTGACGAAGCTGCACGGTTGGGCTTACGTCTACATTTTCTGCAGCCTTTTTCAGAAAACTTACAAAACTAGCATTCATATTTGCTGTGGTCTCAACCAACTTTTTTGTTTTTTTAAGCATGTCTTTTGGCACCATCAGTGCTTTATAAGAGTATGTTAATGAACCAGAATATGATTCATCTATTTTTTTTTCTTCACCATTACAGTTTGAACTATTTCTTTTTGGAGAAAATTTGAGGGTATGGTCATATATTTTACTTTTTTCACTTTCAACTCTGATCTTTTTTTTGTTTTGTTGCAGCAATTGTTCTAAATTTTCAAAGACGCTGTCACATGCAGTGACCAAGTCCAACAAAGGTTCTGGATGGCAAATATAGCAGTGCCACTGGCTATTTTCATCCAGTATGGTTGATAGCTCTTTTCGACCTAGGTTGCGTAAAATGCACTTTTTACAGAAGGCGTTATGGCAGAAGTCACAGCAAATTAAATTTCCACCTTCAGCACACCATCTGAAATGAGACAAAAATATAAAATTATCTCTATATAAATGAGGTGAAAAAATAAGATATTTATAATTTAACTGCTCAACATGAAGAATTTGCATTTTAAAAATTAAGATTGTAAGCAGAAATTCATTATGTGAAAACATTATTAAAAGCATGACTGAAAAGCTTCCAAGAATGAAATATTTATATAAACCTTGAGTTGAGCATTTCTTGATGAGAAATTACTGCTGATTAGGCTCTTACACACTGGTCCGTATTCATTAATAATTTTACTATTGCTAGGGAGAAAAAAAAAGGACTACTAGAAATGTTAACACCGACTTTATATACTTACCTACACTGTTCATCCATTCCATCTGAATCACGACTAATGTCATCACTCATGTAATATTTGTAGCAAGTCTGTAAGTAAAGTAACAAAGAATTTTTCATTAAAATCTCTCCTGAAATTTAGTATATCATATAATTTCTACATGTATTAAAAACGGACTATTGTAAACAGCAACTGGAAAGTTTTCAGCATTCTAAACATTTTTTTCATGACGAATCTAAAAAACATTTTCTATAGATACAGAGTAAGCCATGACTTAGATTACTGAAGATTGACTTGAAAATGAAATAACAGGCTTCAATTTGATGGTGACATTTTTACACTTTATAACATCCAAGACTGAATGTTTCTTTTCACATCCCTTATTTCCATCTACTTTCTAGGAAAATCTAGGCAATACTACAGTTAAAAAAGGAAAATTATCTATCTTCACTGACACAATATCACATAAATTACAAATGTCAGCAAATGATCCCATAAGATTTTAAAAACTTTTGGCATCTATCTTGATTTTATTAACCAAAGCTTCAATTCCCAGGGGCAGATCTAGCAGTTTCACTGAAAAATGGGTAACATGGCAAGAAAAACAACACATGCTAGAGAATAGCAGTGGTGTCAGTTGCCAAATTCTTTAAACCAAATTTTGATTTTTTTTCTTTTTCCAGTTGCTGATAAAGAAATTTATTGAAGTTCTACTTTGAGTAGGATTAAAATAAACAGAATTGGATTTCAGTTTCACAAAAATTGTTTGGATTGTCAACGGAACATTCACAGTCAAGGAAAAGCAGCTTCTGCAGAAACAGGAAGGTCTGGGACTGTTTACCTAAGTAGGAGAAAATTAAGAGAAATTTGCAGAAAAAAATATGGAAGAAAAAGAGTATTCAGGTTGGGAACTTCTATTCCCCTTTCACATATTATCAGAAGGCCATGCTCAATTAAACCAAAAATATAAGAAAGAGCAAATGCTACAATTATTTCGCAGTGCTCACAGCCAAAACATACTACTGAATCCAAAAGTCTAACTGATTTCAAAAGCAAATCAGATACCTGCATGTACCAAAAGAATACAGTGTTTTATATGTTAAGGCCTTTAATGTTTTGGAACAAGTGCTCAAAACAATTTTCTCGTGAGCTCATTTTTCTAAAGCTTACACAGTATATTTTATAAAAGAACCAAGCCAAAGTAAACAAAAGTCAGAACATTCCATTAGACGGGCATGTCTGATTCAGCAGGTCACCTAAATATTCATCATTAATAGGGCTCTGGGAGGCGAGGGGAGTGAACGAAAAAAAGTGGGATGCTAAATGCTTAGTGCAGCACACATGTATATATACACCTCTTCAGAAATCTGCAGATGCTGCCACAGCTGCAGATAGGGGTATTTCTTTCCTTACCTATTCGACATCTCCTTCACTGCAGACAATAAAGGGCCAGCTGAAGCCACTGTGAACTGGATGGTGTCAAGACCCAGAGATTCATTTGGGTCAAAGATCAGGCCATCATCACAGAGGCTGCCAGAAATTAAAATAGTGCAGCAGCCGTACGCAGGTGAAACTGAGATGGGTTTGAAGCCACCTTTCTGCTTTTTATTCTGGTATTTTACACAGTTCTTCACTGTGATATCCAAAATTTGAATTTATTGTTGCAATAGGAGTAGGCAGAACCATTTCACTCAAGTTTATTCCACGAAAAAAAAATCACTAAGATTACTCTTAAAGCTCTAAAAATAATTTTAAAAAATTGCAATGAATTGGACAACTGAGGTGTACAAAAGTTGACATGTAAACTTCTGAGTTTTTGTCTTTTTTTATATAGCCTTTTCTTTTTTTCTGCTATTAATTTTCTTAACTATAACAAATAATCACTGAAAAGATTTTGGCTAAAGGTCCAGTCCCACAAAAAAAGCCCACCCAAATCCACTACCATGACATTTCAAACAAAAATAGAAACACACACAGTACAAAGGGTAGAACTGTTTACCACATACCTTACAAATAAGAACTTTCAGTGTAGGATGTCTATAGATCGAATCCTTTTGAAAATGGTTCACCTGTTGCCCACAAGCTGTACAGCTTACAATTCCATGCAGTCCTTCCTCTATAGAGAGGATTATAAACCATACATTATTTTTTTTAAAAAATCATTTTTAAATGAAATCTATATATATCTACTTCATCTTATTACACTTCATTTTGGTTTGTAAGGCTTTTCCATGTGCCTTTACTTTTCACCACCCAGCAACAGCGACACTTTCTGTAACCACTCACCATTTAAAGACTGATTTTCCCCTGATTTCTGCACTCCACCTGGGGACAAGCTAAAATTTTATTCCTTTGAGCAATCTATAATCCTGGACTAACCAGACACTTCTGAAGACACATGTGAATATGGGTTTGCAGTGCTCTCAGATGCTATATCTATATTAATACTCTGATCAAGAAAGCATTGCTTTGATGTCAAGCCCCCAACTCACTCCAGAACACGGTCAGCTTGGGGTTGGAAGGCTTGCCATCCGCCATGGTGTTTAACTCATTCTTTAATACTATATCACTGTTTTCCTTTCATCAGCAACACTTCCAAGAAAAAAAAAAAGAAAATTTTCTGAGAAGCTCATCTCAAATTAAATTTGGGATCAAGCAGCTAGACATTGCTGGACTACTACTCATCCTTTGCTTTTACGTGCAGTATAACACAGCAGGATAAGGCCTTGAGCACAGGTTACATAAAACAACAACAAAAAACACATCAAATCACTGCACAGCCACAAGGATCAACACCACATTATGAAACTAAGTGAGCTTCCGGAAAACATGATGACTTTTCTACTAGCAAAGACAATTTTGCTACTGAAATATAAATCTCATAGACTACAAGCCAGTGAGGATAACTAATATACAACTAATAGCAGATCTCACTGTATTTTTTTTTTGTATTTCAAGTCCCTTGACGTGTATTTCCATGTAAAAGAGTTCACAGACTCACATAATGCCTCTTAACATCTTGAAAATCCACTTAAACACTTCTGTTCCCAATGCTGCTGAATAAGCTCATCTATATCTTATTAATAGGAAAAGAATGCCTCCTCCTCTTATACCAACCACTGCAGAAGTCTAGACAGACTCTGTCAATAATTACAATTTTTTAACAGATGGAAGAATCACAGCCAGCTGCAACTTTGAGGGAAAGTATTACTGTCTACTTCCTAAAACCTGCAAACTGAGGAAAAGATAATCTGTAAACTAAATTAACTAGGAAAAGAGATTGAATATAGTGGTTGAATATAGTGATTGAAAAAAAACTACTAGATTCATTAATATTAAGATATTGAGATATTTGATTTTTCTTATCATTCAGAATCTGAGTTACTGGGATTCTACAGGTTCACCTGCTTAATCCAGTAGTGCTCAACTTTCTATGTGCACAGGCCCTACATTTCATTTCAGCGGCAAGAAAAAGCTATTTGCTACTTTATTTAATGAGACCTCTTGACCGTGGTGGGTAGAATAAACTAGAATCTGCATCATCTTTCCTGCACATATGCTATAACCCCAAATCATTCAGATATATCCAGCTGATCTAGAGGACTGCAGTCAAGATCCTTTCCCAGCTACCTATCCTAGTCTAAAAATGAAGCAAGCAGTACCTACTCCGTCTCCTTGAAAGTTGACAGACTGCAATACATGTATAGGTTATCTTTAAAAATAGGTCCAACAAAAAAATTCAGTGATGACAGAGCTGAGATCATCCTGTGTAAAAGGATGGACTAGACAAGTTCTTGATGTTCCTGCTAAAACTACTATCCCTGTGTGAGGCACCAGAACACGAGTAACCAGTTCAGATACACAAAGAAGGGGTCTCACATCTCCTAGAAGTGAGGGGAAAAGACAAAGCTACTAGAGAAGATAACATGAATTGTCCTGGACATGCACACAGTGCCCGTGAAACTAAAGTAGAACAGTCCTAGTTTAAGCTATTTATAACATTATACCCCTGAAGATTTCAGCTGGAACTGCTGTGGAATTATTTGTTCTAAACACATATGGAAAGAAAAAATGATTCCTGTATGATAAACAGTGTCTTACAATAACATAACTAACTAAAAGATTACTAATTTAGAGAAAAGAGCAATGATCACAACATAATTAACAACATACAGGAACTCATATGTATGCACAAGCACACTTTCTCCCAGTCATGTTCTACTGCTCTTCAACCACAGATGGAGAAATAGCACATATAAAATTATAATAGGAGGACATTAATAGAAAATAAGTCAGTGAAAGGATAGAAGACAAGAAGGAACAGTGAGCACAAGAACTTGTTCATCATATCCTAGATACTGTTGTTGGTATATGAACTACGATATTGCTAGCAGCATTAGAAAAGATTTGTCTTCTTACTGAGTAGTTTATATCTACCCCCATTTTATTTTTGGGGGGGGAAAAAAAAAAAAAACCTAGTAACTACATTCTCCTTAGTTTTACCAGAGGCAACAGTTACCTGGCTGGCAAAATGATAACCATTGGAAGGGGCCCATTGACTGATTTCCCAACAAAATCTTTCAGTTTCGTTGTGGAGTTTTAGCTTTCTTGTCAGCTCACTGACTGATGACAAGTCTAAGTATCTCTCTGCTAAAATCCAATTGTTTTCTTGGACGCTTAGCAAATATTCTGGTATTAGGAGTGTTACAGTATAATTCCCTAAAAAAGGAATCTGTGAAACACCTGAATGAAATTAATTAACTATTCTGAATACAAAGCAAGGAAGGTTCATATGGAATACTTAATGTTCCATCCTACAGCTATCAAAAATTAGAAGTTGATGAGAACTAATCTTAGCTTTCATTGCTGCATCCCTAGGGCAGCAATGGAGGCTAATCTGAGTAAGCTAGAACCCTTAATGAAATAGAAGAGTGGAGGTTTTTTTGATAATTCATTAGAAATATGGACTATTTTTAGATGTACCAAATGTGGTCATAAGTAACAATTTAAACCCGCTTTAATAAATGTTTTAAATTGTATTTACCTCCACGCTTTTTAGGTGCTTCAGGTTTCATTTTAACGGTATTTCTGCTTCTAAATTCAGGCCCTTTAAAATCATCTTTGTCTTCATTCAGCACTGGCTCAGGCTGTACAACCACTGTACCTAGAATAATTTCATTTAAAAATTGGAAACCATTACACATCCAAATGAAGTGCAAGTGTCCTGTTTAAATAAAAGCCAACATAGTATATATAGATATAAAAAAGGCAACGTGTGACTAAAAGCGAGGTGTTCATAGGACAAAACGCAAACACCACACGTTTCAAGCTGATTTCCATCTCACAGCTGGAGAGCAGAAGGTGAAGCCTGACTGGGCTATGAGGAGCAATTTCTGCTTTCTGTATTGAGAAGTGGCCCATGCATAACAGGACTGTCCCACTGCTGGGAATCTGCAGGGCTCTGCTGCAGCTAGAGGACTTTCTTTTGGTTACTTCAATCTATCAAAAGCCTTAGAGGTAACTACTCTTCTCTCTCTCTTTTCCCCCTTCGACTCAACCTTCTTCACCTTAATTGATTTCAGTAAGAAATGAAAATATAATAGAATAACATCTGTTCCTTCCTTTTACAATACTCCAAAACTCACAGTTCTAGTTACATAGAAAGCAGCACTAATCAGAATTATGTGAATTGTGAATATCTTTCACAATTAGAGGTCAGTTTTAATACTTTTGTTGTGAGGACATTGGAAATAATCAAACATTCTGAAAAAATAACCTTAAGGGGATTGCTACAGGGACTACTACTCATAAGGTAAACAGCAGCAGTTCCTCCAAATCTTCCTGCCACTTTTTCCAAAGGCAAAAAATTGAAGAAATTAACCAAGCTCATGCTACATTTATAAACTACAGGATACAGGTTTATAGTGTTAACTTTTTATTTAAAAATTGTGCTTAAAAATAAATTCACTAATGACATTTCTCCTGCCTCTCCTCCCTGGCAAAATTTAGTTTTGCTTTTGGTGATCCGATTTTTTTTAAACAGCCCCCAAATGTAGAAGAGTAAAAATAAATAAAAACACAAATAAATAAGATTTGGAAGCAACATAGGCATTTTGAGACTTTTACACAACACTAGAATTAAAGTATTTTCCCTCTTTCATGAAGATATTATTTCTGAAAAAATATAGATGCCAATACACATATGAAGCTAAGCCACATATCCTGGCAGACCTGGAGGTTAAAGTATACTAGGTCTAACTTAAAGGTACTTTAAGATATGTTATTTCTCTTAAACGTATGTGCACGTTTGTGCTTCTATATAAAAGCCGAGAGAACCCAGGACAGACATTTTACTAACACGCGTGCACTCTAGTCAATTCTGCTGCATTATAATGTTGGCTAATTTGTTGATTTCAGAAACAAAGACAAACTACCTTTAGGCAAGCTTTTCATATCAACATCGTTTTCTGAGTTTTCATTCGAAATATCTTCATTTACAGTTTCATCTAAGATTTGTTCATCATCTGATCCGACATATTTTGTAACAACTGTAGGTTTCCTGCATAGACAGAAAAATATCGTGACAAATATATATCGCAATGAGTTAGCCTAGTGCTTTGCAAGCAAAACACCACACTAATTGAAGATATTGTTCTTTTTAATGAATTTAAGAGAATATTAAGTGCCATCCTCTGAGTTATTACAACAAACAAATTGTAATTTTTTTTACAAGAAGCAGTTTGTCTCCCTCAACTCTCCTACATGAAACAAACAAAAAAAAATCACCAGGAAAAGACTTTTGTTTCACAGGCTTGTTTTTTGTTTTTGGAGGGAGGGGTGTAGTAGAAGATTTGAGGGGTAACAAGATTTTTTTAAGGTAGGCAGGAAAGGGAGCCTCACTGAAAAACAAGCAGATGCCTGCTCAGAAATGCTGTATGTTATTCCAAGGCAGCCCACGGAGAACATACAGATATTAGCAAATGACAAAAAAGCACCTTGCAAGAAAGACATTTGCGAGGAAATAAGAAATGAAAAAGCTACTGCTGGACACTGAACACAAAGACTAATGGCCAGACTTTCACAGAGAAATTATTTAGAATTCAATATGGTAAAGTGAATAAAAATCCTATGTCAAAGCACTAAAAACCTCATGAATTTTGAGCATAATTCTCAATAATATAAAGGTAATACATAAACTAGAGAAGTCAGTGTAGGATGCTGTTTTTATCAATAGCAGGCACAGTATGATAGATGTAGGTGTGATAATACCTTTAATGATAAACAGGAAACAAAAAAATAGAAGTACAAAAATGTCTAAATGAAATGACATAGTTTGGTAGGAAGTCAAATTCAGAAGATAAGGGAGAAATTTAAATCAAATATGAAACTACATGTGTCAATTTGGAATGAAATCAGACATAGGGGAACAAAGGATATTATTTAATATTCAGCAGACTATATAAGGAATAATCAGAAACATAGATTGAGAAAAGATTTATGACACAGTAACAAGTGGTAAGAAGGCAACAGTTAAAATCATGCATTTAGAAAAGGTCACTAATTTGCAACGTATACCAAGATTAAAGCAAAAACAAAACACGCAAATTGTGGAAAATGCAATCTGAAGGTATATCAGCTGGCAACAAAAGTTGAGAACGGATTTTGCTAGAATACACCGCAGTTCCTTAGGGCACAAGTAATCTGTATTATGTACGCTGAAAATGATAAACAGTGAATTCCATCCCTTTTAATCAAAGGGCAAACAAGGGTCAAAAACATAGAGCAAAGAGCACAGAACAAGTTACTGGCACATTTTGATTCTACCCTCTCCCAACAATAATACATGTAAACTCATTTTTCTAGATGACCTAAATTATGCTTTTGGAAGAAGCTTATACATAGAGTAAGAATGAAGTAGCAATTGTATAAATATCTTTGTCCTGTTAGGAGATAAAGGCTAATTTTACTTTTTTTTTTTTTTTTTTTTTTTTTTTAAATCAAGCTTTGGCAATAAGGGTGGTTTGAATTTTATACACCTCATGGGACACTCTTTTGTTTTTACAGAACTTTAACTCAAGGGATTGATACCAATCTACATTAGAAGTATCTGATATAAAATGCATGAACTTATGCTATAGCTTCATATAACAAAAGAAGTCATTTTTTCCTTTTTCTTTTCTGAACCAACCTTTTTGAACGTGATGATCCTAAGGCTTTGTTTCTTTCTGAAGAACTATTGCCCTGAAACAAAAAAAACCTTAAAGAGTCATCATTTTTTTCCACTGAAATAGATTCTCACATTAACTTAAAAAACAAAACAAAACAAAACAAAAAACCCTCAGAAGTCACCAGATTTCCTCAAGCCAGTTGAAATCAACTACTAGAATTAGTTAAAATATGGCATTTTAGGTAAGTAGTAAGACCCCAAGAAGTCACAACTACTTTGAAAGTGTTACCAAACTGAGAAGTGAATTATTTTAAACCTCTGCACAAATTAAGTCTTCCTGAAATTGAGGAAATTCTCTCCTTCCTCTATTTCCACCACTGCTGAAAGAACTATCAACCTTCTGGAACATGGACTGAGCACAGACCAAGAGCAATGGTCAGCCCTAATCAGAAAGAGTCTGAGGTTTCCCAGTCTCACTGAATATTTTACACATCACATGAAAGAAATTACTATTTTTCCTGACATACAGACATAGAGGGTATTACAAGGCTGGTCCTTCGAGGGCCATTGCTGCCCAAGTGATGCAGTGTGTATCCACATCACAAGGTAGAAGAATTGCCAGCAGAATGCAAACACTTGGCATCTGCCTCATATGTCACACAGGGCTGGCTTTTCATGAAAACATATTTCAGGATTTCACATGCATATAGTAACGAGGTTTAGACAACATCAATAAATACGTGAATTTACTCTAATAAAGGTAATTTAAGATAGGACACGGATAGTGTCCTTTATACATCAAGACAGTTTCTTGCTGTAGAAAGTGTCAAACACACTATTTCCAATTGGATAGAACACTTGATGTTAATAAGACATACCAGATGAAAACTATCTTTGATGAACACAGTATAGAGAAGAATTTTGCTGAAGTTTAACAACATTCCCATTTATCTTAGTCAATGCTTACGATCAGCATAAAGGATGGTGACATGATCTATATATGGTTCTGAGAGTATTCTTTAAGCATTTATTGTAAAAGCAACTAAGGTATATTAGCCATTCTGCGTTAGCAATATAGCTAGAATTCAAAAGCATTAGCACTCCTACCTCTTCTCTGTTGTTTTCCATTGTGGTCGGACTACTTTCGGGTTCGCTATTTTTCCCTATAGACAGAAAGCAACCCAATTGAATTGCAAGAATTATTAGCAGTTCTTTAAATTGTACTTCACAGTACTGTTTATGTTTTATCAGCATAAATGAAGAACAGAATGACTGCAAGTTTTACAGGCAAGCCTGTTGCACAAGAACAAAACACTGCTCAATGTGTGTGACAAATTCTAATAAAAATCATTTAGAAATTACTTTCAGTTACATAAGCTGTTGACAAGCCCCACTGAGGAAGACATCATATTACAGAAATAAGAACATAATTGTAACTGCAGAGATGATACAGTATATTTCTTTTCAATTTCTGAGAAGTTACTTTATGTATTTTCTCTGACACTAAAAACACAAATCAAAGAACTACACACCAAAGTCCCATTTGACACGTGACACAATTTGACTTTGATTTTACGAACTGTGGGATATATAACCTAAAGACACATAAGTGGCCAAGAATCTGGCTGTACTTGCTCTGGCTACCAACTCCATGTGATGGAAGAAGGACAAGTTCCCATGTGATTAATAGTAGATGTAAGTGGTTGCTCAAAGTTTAATATGATAGTAAGATAACAGCAGTAGTATTTTAACACATATACTACTGGGAAACATGCAAGTAAAGCAGTAATGAAATATCATTACCGTTTGTGATTATAACACAAGACTGAGTACTGCAACAAAAAAGGAAAGAAAAAAAAACCCTAGGTTTGTAAAAATGCGTATCATTTTGACTACAGAACTTCACACTGGACACATCTAAAGCTGAGGAGTTTGGGAAAATTCTACCCAAAACTATCTTATTTCTGCATTTGAACATGTGCAGGGAAGACAGAAATCAAAACAAAGATTGGGCTCCTTTCTAATAGCCGAAATTATTTCTTGGGAATATTATAGGCATTCCCTACTTCTAAGAAAAGAACTCAAAATTTCACAGAAAGGTGCCATCTCTTTTGGGGACTAGACTCTGCCCACCTATGACAGTCTGCCGAATTTTGCCCAAATTATAACTCTACAGAGAATATCAGTGTGTATGTGCTCAGTAGAGATTTCTTTGATTCTGGTAGTTAGAATTTCTGCAGTTCTGCCCTCCCAGTCTGCACGTGTAAATCCCCACAGAGGCTGAACACGCTCCATCATCCCATGGCTTCTACAAGTGACTGGATGACTGGACTGCATATGTGCCATCCCCGTAGAATAACCAAACAGGTTGCACCCCCTCCCCGCTCCTAGCACTGACCAAGCAGCACCTCCTCCCTCCACTTCAGGGCTATGAGAGTGCAGGGTTTTCCCTGTGACTGGTGCTCCAAAGCAGGGGCTGGTCACTTGAAACAAGGGCAGGGAGTTTCTCCTGTGCTCTCAGTGACTTTCCTGCTGGCACCCATGCAAGGCAGAAGAGGGAGTCATCCAAATCAAATGCAGACAGGACAAAGAAACATTATGGCTGTAAAGTCAAGGTCTCAAAAATCAAGAAGAGCCAGAATCAAGGTTATCAGCACGATTTTACTTTACTTAGTACTCTTAGCATTATGGTACAGTTCACCTGCACAGCAGTGTACAAGATGAAGCGCTCAGCAAGCAACTGTTCTGTTTATTGATTGACATAACGTGAAGACTGTAACGGAATGCACAGAAAGCTGGGAGAAACAGCAAACCCGCATAGTTAATTCTGGCATTTCCTGATATTCAAGTGTTTAATTCTTGACTTTTCAACTTTAATATGCACTTAAAAAAAATGGAGCTCTCACATAAAACTTCTGAAAAACTTCTGTTCTTAGTCACTGTGCTACCATTACAAAGTAAATCTGTATTTTGGGGCAAAGAGCCTAATTCTACTTTGTAATTACACAGGATAAAGGAAAAAGACTTGTTTCAAAACACCATGCTCCTCAGAAAAATCTCACTCTGAAATATCCACATAATAGTCAAATTTATTATTGTGCGGAACTACTGCATGCATAATTTCTTTCTCATGTGTTAACACTTGACCTGGATGCTGACACAAGGAAGTTAGCAGCCCACTGCAGTTTTATCCTTTGCTCAGAATAAAACATGAAAAGATAAAAAGCCCTAAAAAAGATAAAAAGACCTGAACACACACACACAAGTCTATTACTGAAGACAATGAGGGGTTGAAAACGAACTCCTTTTAACACCTAACAAACTCTCCATCTCCTGTAGTCTATCATTTCATCATAATTTTAATTCACTGCTATGAAATACTATAGCCTGAGAAATTGCACACCTGAACCCAGTCCAAATTAAACTCTAGTGCAAACAGAGTTTACTTAATACTATTTTAAAATAATTTCATTTTTCAATGCTCTAATCAAAATAAACGTGCTTAAAGTTCAAGTTTCCAACCAGTAAGTAAAAGTTACTAATATCAATTTAACCTAGCAAAACACTTCAAGTTTTTCTGAAGTATCATTCTAGTTTTAGATCTTTCCAAATGCAGATATTCTTTCCAAATATCTAAGAAAGCTAAAGCTCCAAAATTTCTTCCATGTTATAATGACCAGAAAATCTTGGGGGAGAAAAAAAAAAAGAAAAAAAAAAAGCTTCTTCACTTACACAAAGTAACTTCAAAAACTTAACAATAACCTCTCCAACGAACTGCTAATGAAGCAAATGCATGCATGCTGCTCATATCTTATCTCATATCTCACATTTTATAAATAGTGAATCACAAGCAGGATTTGCTTTTTCCAAATTTTTAATAAACATTCATAACTAAAAGCAAAAAAATTGTATACCTATTAAGATATGACCAGTTAATTAGAATAGAATTCTTAGAATTAGAATAGCATTAGAATATACATAATTGACTTAAGTGAAATATAGTGAAATAAAGACAAAAAAGTTGTTCAACTTAAGAACAGTGCATACATCAATAAAGAAAATACATTTTTTTTTTTTTTTACCTGTAGGTTTTTTTTTGGTAAATGCAGGAGGAGAATTTGCGTCCTCAGATTCTTCCGATGAGTGCGCCAAGAAATCATGAAGCTTCTGTACCAATGTATTCAACTTGCTTTCACTGTTAAAATGCAAGTAAAACTTTAAGTTACCTACACATCTCATGGGAATTTAACAAGCCTGAAAGAAGTGATGCTCACTCTCATTTTAAATAATTTACAGCATCCTCAATGCTTCTATATTTTGTCCAAAAAATTGCACCTATATTTAAGTCAGAATTTAATAAAATTGTATATTTTATATTTAATTTTATATCCCATTTGGAAACAAATGTTCAGGTAATAATTGAGTTTCCTTTGTATTAATTGAGAGTTACCATGATGTTTTCTGTTACTATACTTAACTAGCTCAAACATAGCGTACAAAAAAAATTCTGAGGAGCAGTTTTACCACGCAAACTGAAAAATAAATTTTTAAGATTAGACTTTGCCAGAAGTTCAAAAGAACACATAACCCTTGTGGATATGAAACACAAACAATTCACTTCAAAGCTGACCTACAACATAAAAAAACAGATACACTCAGTGCAACAGACCTCCGTGCTTGTTTAAAGCTTATTTTAAATCAGCCAAACGCATACTTTATATACTATATTTTGTCAAAAAAACATGTAGGTTCAGAATATTTCTTCTTCAGTATTACTCTTCAAGTTTTTAATAGGACATTTTATAGACTCCGAGACATTACCTATACTCATTATCGTTAAGAAAGCAACACTTCCATGTTTCTGTTAAAAAAAAGTACATACCACTTCATAACCCGTTATTCCCTCTCATTTTATGCTTATTACTTTAGACCCTTTTTATTCACCTAAAGCTTCTACTGCTTCCTGAGCCAACATGCATGATTTAAGGGCAAACATACTGACTGTGGCCAACACAAGTCATCCTCTTTCTGATCTACCTGTACCAAGTTATCACTCAGTTGCTTGTCACTGCTTCCCTCTTGGGTACAAGGAATTCTCAAAAACCTGCCAGCTGAAATACCTCAAGTCATCATGCTAAGCCTACTACTAGGTACAATTTTTCAAACTGAAATAAAATATCCTCTTTCCAAGCTAACTTCACAATATCCCGTTAAAAGATAAAAAATCTTTACCTCCCCATTACTTCCAAAATAGTCTTCTAATAACAAGAAAAAAATTCTTTGGGTCCCATTTTAGAATTGAAGAGTCTTTTGAATACTTACCAGTGCAATCCACTGCCTTTACTCTCTCTCCTATTTTTCTGGATATACGAACTAATTTATTAACTGATGACTTTGAGTTTAACTATTATTACTATGGAAAATCACCTGTTTCATAAGACATGCAGCTGAGCTCACCCCAGAATCATATCTGAAATAGCATATTAATGCAAATGACTACTTAAAGTAGTGAATACAACTACATATGCAACAATGCTAAATATTAAAAATCTATTTTTATGAGATAATCTTTTGAGATTATCTGAAATAAAAATAAAACAAAAGTACATTTGAAAATATTTTCTAGATGAGAAAAGACGAGGTTTTATTACAGACTACAGACATATCATTAATCACTACAGCAGCTCTGAAACACAGTAACAAAAGCCGGTTTTACTCTCAATTGTATCTTAGGAATTTTCCTCTCAATCGAAGAGTCTTTGCCTCCAACTGGACTCATGCTGCTACACAACTGCCAGTCCCTAAACTTATGCTTCCCTTCTGCTAATGAATGGAGGACATGCCTGGAAAATGTTACAGAAGATAATAATGATGCCTTTCAGTGTCTAACAGACTACATTCTCTACTTTATAAGGCAGATTTAATGACAATTTATTTATATGAAGTTTATTTCCTTTCCAGACGGTGTGAGGACCTAATGTATATTTAGAAAGGCGACAAAAAGTACCCTTAAAAAAAACGCAGTGGAAATTCTGCTGATTTAGTAAATAAACAGCACATTTTGGTAATTAACGTTTAGAAAAGAAACTGGGAACTATAAATGAGTTATGACATTATTGTTCTCAGCATACAACAGAAATCCAGAATAGTATGCATGCGCCTTTCTAACTAAGAATTCAGAACATCAGCTGCTACCATTTACTACCTCTTATGCTAACTAGTCTGGTCTTACCATTTTCAGAGTAAAATGTTCATGTGGACAAATTTACAAACTAATGCTAAGTAGTACCCTCAATTTGCTTTTCCTCTTGCTTATTCAGCATTTTACACCACAACCCCATACTAAATAATACCAAGGTCAAGTGTAAGCAAGTGTAAGTCAAGTCTTACATTCAATATACTTCATCACAAAGAAATTTTAACTTAGGGAGTGCTTTATCTGATTTTTGCACATACATTTTTTTTTTAATATGATGCATTTGTAGCTGGGAATATATCATCTGCAATCCTTTTAAAGATTCTACTGCAAATTCTTTATATTAATTGACTCTCTCACTATTAAATTGATCACAAAATATAAAATACATACTATTTTCAAAATCACCAGAGCCTAAAAATTTAGATGAGTCAGAAGCACTGTTTTTTTCTGCCATTTAGCAAGAATCCCTACATTTTTTACCAGTGATTCCAGGCTTGCCTATTTCCAAGCAACCTGCTTCACTATCAGTCAGCAGCTTTTACCACTTTTTAGCCTAATTAGACTAGGAATGCAGAGAGAGGTGGCCTATTATTACTGCTTTGGCCATGAACCCGATTTATAACCTTGGGAGCTAGCTACTGTTATGATTAGCTCCATATCACATAAGAATGCAATTTCAGATCAGCACGATAGCATTAACCAGTAAAGGCCTGGCCTAATATGTAAGTAACCAAAATATGTACTAGGCAAATGTAATACAGGCTAAAATCCAACAATACGTATAGACTAAATTATCCTACAGATATAGAGAACATAGTAAGAAAAAAAAATGGGGCTTTTTTTTTTTTCCAATCTAGACATATTCTAAATATTGCTAAAGCCCCTGAATAAGGAAAGTGTATGAATGAGCAGTCTCACAACATACTTAATTCAATCAAACTGCTGCCCACAGCTCCCCTAACACACGTCTAGCTCATCACCTGTGTAACTTAATGAGCAGGTTTCTCTGTAATAAGTCAAATCAACTTGCCACACATTTGTGTAACTCTTTGATCTGATGGCAGGTGAAATTCATAGCCAGGACACAGAAGAAAGGAGGACTGTCCATTCCGGCAGCAAACACAGGTCATATTGGATTATATTCACTGAAAGAAATGCTTTATTGGATTCAGTTTCTATCTACTTTCTCCATACACCTTGAATGTATAGGTGGGGAATGTTTCACCTACCGTCAGCAACCTGAAGAATGACTTTGTTTCTTCCCCAAAAAGTGAGTTTCCCATTCCTTTATAGGCTCCCAACAGCTTTTAGAGCGAGCAATTACCCCTCATCTCGATTTCAAATACCTCCTGAAAGTTTCTGTCAGTTTATCTACTTCAACTAGTTTTCCAGAATGTTGTTGTAAAATAAAGCTAAGATCGATGTAATTTCATTAAATATACAATTCCAAAACTGGTACCAAGCACTTTTTTTTTCCTCTCAAAAATGTGGAAATTCCTTTCATACTGCCTAAGCAGTATGAATGCCTTGATAGACTCTGATCAGTATTCCACCATCTGCAAATCCTCAGGCAAAGTTTTCCTTAGGAGAGGAAAAGCATTAGTGATTTACCCAATTCAAAGATTTCAGTTAAAATGGCAGACTACATGCCCTTTTCCTACAAACTGAGCAAATATTGCGGCAAAACATACAAAAAAGATATGGCTGAAGACTATGGAAGAGAGAATGAAAGACAGTAAAATCTGTAACAAAAGTTGTTTACTTTCTGATCAGAAAAGGAGTGAACAAGTCTGCAATATTATAAGTAGCCTTTTATATTATACATAGCCAGAAAGTGAAATCCGCCTACTACAGCCTATGCTATCAGTTATACAAGTAAGTTTATATAAATGTGTCAAAACAGGCCACTGCTACCCTTTGTAATACCCTTTGTTTTTAAATCATCAACAGTTCTCAAAAGACAAAGCAACATGGTATTTTATAGGCTAAACCAGATTAATATTTTGTAACCTATTCTTACTTATATGAATAATTAGGATTCACACAATCAGCTAAGTTAGCAAGAACGAGTTCTACTGCTAAAGAATGCAGGCCCTTGATGCTCCCAAACACACATACAGCTAGTCCCATGTTTATAGTTCTCGCCTTTCTCTTCCACTCACTGTAGAAGGGTTTGTTTTCAACTACACGTAGAAGCTGACGCACATTAAAAGTAGCTGCTGACCCTGGATCAGTTCCCCGATCCACCTCACTGCTCCTTGGTATGAACATTTCTGCGAGCATGGAGTGGTCTGAGTTCTGTGGCAGGATGGGATGTGGCAGTAACTTCAATGGCAACAACAGTCTATGTGAGCTTGAACTACTCATACGACAGCAAAAAAATGTATGTTTTCTTTTTCAGGTAAGTGACATTATAAATTGTAACATATTAAACTTATTAAAACCAAATACAACCTAGAAAATACCTAACTACTGAAGCTCAGTTTCAGAAAACATGAAGGCATCTAGCACCTCACTCAAGGCTTATAGCTTCATACAGACAGATTCACTCATTTATTTTGGTTAGAAACTCACAAGGGCTTAATCAAGAGATAACTAGTAAGGTCAAACTCACTTGTTGATATGGAGGAAATATCTTTGGAGCATAAGAACAGTAAAGCACATTGAGGTAGAGTAGAAAGAATTAATTTTTGTCAGGGACACTGTGCTTGACTAAAGAGTGAAAAAAATCTTTGTTTTTAAATCTGCTTCTTCCACGGGACCTTCAAGAAGAAGAAAAAAAAAAAGGCAAGCAGGCTTGAATGCTGTGCACAAGTCCATAACTTCATTTGCAAAACAGTTAATCTGCAAAACAAAGAGGCTCAAAAAATTCTGACTGAATTCAACCATTTGAAAAAAATTCTGTCTTAAAAAAAAAAGGTATTTATTTTAGTTTTTTAATTTTATGATAAAAGAAAGAAGAAATAACGGCAAACTGAGCATCTTGACATATTAATTCAGGAAATTTCAAGCTAGTATATTTTCAAGGACAGAAAGTAGTATTACAGAAAGCTTAAACATGCTTTGTTCAAAGGGAAACAAGGGTTGCACGCAAGAGCATCATGCCTCTAATTCTAAAATTATCTTCTCTTTTGCTTCATTTGCCTTCTTGGAGCTTATTACAGACTCTCTGTGAGGCATCATTCAATAAGAACTCTACCTCAGGTGTCTGTTTTACATGATTATAGATATATCTGCCGCAAAAGATTTCTACAGTTGGACTTACTGAGATCAACAGGTAGATATATTAAGACAGAAACATCTACAACTGCATAGCTTTCAGATTTGACAAATAAGTTGTGTAAATGGCGCTAAAACTGATTCGGATGAAAACCTTGTGTAATCAAGGTTTTGTTCTTTCAAGGTTTCATTCTATTTCTAAAAAAACAACTACCTGATTAGTCTATCATTCATCTTGATCAACAACAGCTTGGTAGTTTGTTGTTGGGAAAAAAAAAAAGTGAAAATCTAGTACACTTCATTCAGTAAATCAGAGCACATTACCTATCATGTATAAAACCTTCCATTAGATTTGCCACTGCATTTCTGCAGCTTCTTTTTTCCCCATCCTGAGTCACCAACGGAACAACTTCCCACTGACCTGCCTGCGAATTGATTCACGTTTCCAAATCACCTGCAGGTACAGTCTGAGCTCCAGTGACAGGAAAACTGACTTCATGGGGTTCAGCAGTATCCTTAGGCTTTCCTAATTATAAAGGACAAATTTAGTGATCTCATCTAGAAACGTACTTTGTCACAAGCTGTAGGCATTTGTTTCTTCATCGAAAATAGTGTATTTTAGTATTATTTTCTGTTCTGAGGTTTTCTTTCGGTAAGGTACAGCCAAGTAAAAACACACAAGACTAATTGCCTTTTTCTGCTTTCAAGTGCAGGATGCAAGTGGTCATGAAATCTTGCAGATGTCTGTAACAAGTTCAGGAATGCGAAGCTTCAGTAATGATAAGGCTATCCCATTGCAGAATTTGTATTATGTGTCTTTGTCACACTAAATTATTTCACAGATGGTGAAGATACCTTCAGCAAGTCCTCTAGAGACCCTGCCACAAAGTTTAAAAAAAAGTCCGTCAGGGATACTATACTAAAACAGAAGTAATGTAGTCACTGCAACAAGTTCTCCCCTTGGAGAATTTCACTTTAATAGTGCCAAAATATTGGCCCTGGGATACATCTGGCACAGGAGATGACAGGAAGCCCGAAGTTTTGCTCTTTATGGGAAGAGAGTCAATGTTCATTCCACACAATTGTGTGGAATGAACTTACTCTGTGTTTTCAGGGAACAAGGAAGATGGTTTAATTCCACAATAACCTAACTGGAAATAACATAGCATCACTCATTTAGAACAAAGAAAACCTGTTAGAAAAAAGCAGACATCTTTTCACAAAAAAAGACTAAATCTTCAAAACTATATATTGCAAGTTGAAAAAGAATGAAGTATTCATCTTAAAAATACATGAAGTTTATCAACTTAAAAAAAAATCTTATCTAACTCACTGCATAATAGATGCTCCAAGTAAGATTCAAAATCTGTTTTCCTTCTTTATTGAGCTTATTTCGTAAAGATGCATGAACTTCCTGATAGGAACTGGTAAAATGCCCATGACATATCCTGTCACTATTAATACATATAAAAAATATAAAGGGATTTTTTCATGTGCAATTTTTGCTTAGAAAATTTTACAAATATTTACAGAATCAGAATATTTACAGAACAATTTTAAAAGTTCTTTCATAAGTTATTCTACAATTCTAAGTAATCCAAACTTCTTATTCTGGGCATTGAAAATGCTAAAATTCTTAACATCAAAAGAAAATTGCTTCCTATTTGTCATAAACTTCTAAGTCAGCAGACTAATATTGATCAATCATACATTTTTTGACACTATATGCCTACATGTCAGCCAAAACAGTTGAAAATATATTATTGTGAGAATTGTACTGTTTGTACATATTCTGAATAGTTCTATTCCTATCTTCTAGGAATAGAACAATATTATAAGTTGAAGATCTGCAGAGAACTGTAGGGACAAAGATATGCAGGCAGCTGACAGGCAGCAGGAGGTCTAGTGGGAAACAGGGGCACAGAGTGAGTGCTCCAGTCTCCGAGGAACACTGGGAGAAAGGTGCCTTTGCTTCTAAACTAAGACATCACTGCATCAAACTCCTCTAAAGGGATTTTTTTTCATCTTATTCTCTGTAAATCAATTTTATGTAGAACTTGAGCTGACAGAAAACAAGAAACCGCCCGTGAAATGCAATCCATAGCTTCCCAACTTTTTATCATGACACCTTTTTCATGGACCTTTCATGGCTACACTTCACATATAGCTCCTGGTGAGGATCTGTTCTTGTAAAGTAAAAACAAACTGTTCAAATGAGTCCTGTGTGAGATGAGAATTATCTAAACCATTCTGACTAAGAACTGAGCTCATGAACAGAAGAAAGCTTCAAGCACCAAAAAGAAAAATTATGCTTATCCCCACAAATACTTTATTTTTAAGAAATGTTTTGTTATTTGGTACACTTAGTATGTGTTCCAGAGCGTGCAAAGACTGCACACTCTCAAATATATTTTGTATATACCTTTTCATGAAATGTACATGAAATAATCTGATTCAACTTTACCGTCTGCAAGTAATCTAAAAAGGGGGGGAGGACAGAAAACTTACAAATTTCTGTATTTTCTTTTTATTCCCCTAAAGCATCAACTAACCTAACCACTTCACATTAACTACTGCACTAATGACAACTTAAGAAGGTGGGAAGAGTTTAGAAGAAGACCCCAAGGGAAGAAAAAAAGGAAATAGCAGAAACAGGAAAACAAGGCATAAAACACAGCAGCAATAGCATAAAAAATATATATGGACCAAATGAAAGAGTACTATCAGAGTTAGGAACATTAGTCATAACTATCAACCAGTCAATAAATTATAGTAACCAAAATCTTTTTGCTATAGAAAATCCAATTCTACTTTTGATGTTAAAAGGTTGGGTATGAAGAATGCCTCCTAAATCAGTATTCAAAGAAACACACAAAATAGAAATCAATCAAACATAAAATTGGTTTAGGCTGTCAAAGTACTTCAAGAACACAAAGGGCAAAGAAGTGGGAGAAAGAGAAAGAGGAAGAAAAAAAAAAGAGATAAAAGAAGTGAAAGAAATTCTGTTTTGCAAAATGAGTAAGACAAAGCATGCAGGAGAAATGGTAACTACTGAGAAGTTATATGCCAAATAACTGGTATTTGTAATGCTCACAACTTATTTCCTGCACCTGACCAACATTAATAATATAATGCTAACAATCTTTTTTAAAACATTTTTGTTAGAATTATTTATCTGTTACTTCTTAAAAATATGAAGGCTTTGAAATCAAGATATATACAAGAAGATTACCCTCCCTTTAACTTTTGGTTGCAGCTAACTTGCAGAGTTGCAACTCTTCAGAAGACAGATACCTTAAACTAGAAGGTGAAGTTGAACAAACATGACCACCCAAAAAACTTTTAGCTAAGGTTTGTAGGTTAAGGCAACGCGATGCCTCCTTTTCTTCATGCTTGGTTTTGGCGCTGAGGACTGACGTCTTTGCGAGGGCTGTGTGACAATACATGGTTTTAACAGGGCCTCGGGCCCGTGAACATTTGCGAGGACGGACTGCGCTGATCCGCCAGAGCTCTGCAGATCCCTAAGCGCACGGCACATGCCAACCCCACTGTTTATGCACAGTTTAACATGGCGCCTCTCCCTTGGCGCACGCCGAACCTGCCCCGCGGCACCGTGTTTACTTTCCGCAGCACTGGCGAGCACGGGCCCGAGGGTGCCGGGGGCGCTGGAACGGGCCAGAGCCCTCGGGGGACGGCGCGGCAAGAACCGCTTCCCCACCAGGAGACACGTGGGGCGGGGGCTGCCGGAGCCCCACGACCCTGAGGACGGCGGCCGGGCCCCGCCCCGG
>JAWLRI010000229.1:5114016-5127996 GCA_034781795.1 Crypturellus tataupa
CGGCGCTCGACCCGCCCCGCTCCGCCCCGCTCTGCTCGGCTCGCGGCCGCGCGGGCCCCGCGCCCTACCTCATGGGCTCTGCGGTCATGTCTCCGCTGCCGCTGCTCGGAGCGGCGGGCCGGGCCGCGGCCGGGCTTAGGCGCCGAGGGGAGACAAAGCCGTTACTGCCGCCATCGCCAGCGCCGCCATCTTGTCGGAGAGAGGATGAGGGAGACCGGCCTCCTGCCGCCTTCCTCTCCGGCCGCCTCCCATTGGCTGCCTGCCGCCCCCAGCGATTTTTTAATTGGGCCGCTGCAAAGGGGCCTGTTGCTAGGGTCGCTCACGTCACCGTCCCACCACTCCCTCTCTGATTGGCTGGGGGCGGGGTTACATCAGCGGCAGGGTCCTGACGTCATATGCCCAGCCCCATGACATCACTCCTGACCAGAAGTGTAGTGGCCGCCTTGGCCAGCAGGGGGCTCCAGGCCCGAGGTGCCCAGTTCCTCTCGGCAACCGCAGCGGCCGCCAGGTAGAGATCCACAGCCCAAGAGCCAAGAGCCAAGAGCCCAAGAGCCAAGAGCCCAAGAGCCAAGAGCCCAAGAGCCAAGAGCCCAGCTCAAGGCAGAGGCCATGGTGAGGAGCCTTAAGAGCAGCAAGTTGACCACAGTGTTCTAAACAGACACCCAGCCCTGGGAAGGGCACCATGACCCTGCCTACCTGCAAAGCAGCCTGGAATGACCCCAAGCCTCTATAAGGACCAGCCCCTGAACTCCAAACAGATCGGGACACAAACACAGAAAAGACTTCGGAAACAAGGAGTGGAAAGATAGCGAGCTCCAAAGATAGAAGGGCAGGGCTCACCTTGAACCACATTCCACAAGCACATCAATATCATGCAAGACCAAAGTATGTCAGATCATGGCCCCTGCTTTCGGAGCAGCTTCTATATTCCTTTCAGAAGTTAGAACCCACGAGAATAGAAATTCTACAAACCAATCTCAACACAACTCACTTTACAGCTTGACTTTTATCAAGAATTGCACCTGGCATTACTCAATGTTAAAGCCAAACAACAGATTTGAGAACTTACATTTAAAAATGCACTTAAAATCCTATGGTGAGGGAAAGGCAAGATCAACTTAAGAACGGGAATGTTTCCATCTCCCAACTATTACTCCAAAAGACAACGCCAAATGCCGTTAGCTGTCAGGTTGTCAAACAGGCCATAGGAACATGCTGGAGTCCGGATACTGGTGGTGTCTCCCGCAGTGCACGGCGCACGTGTAAGCTGCCGACAGTTGGGTTTCTCCGGCACGCAGGACACTCCTCCCAACGCTGTTCCAACACACTGCTGGGCCCAGCGTGCTCAGAGCTTACCGTGTCCTCACTGTTGGGTGTCATCACTGTCCGATTTTTTTTCATAATGATAATTAATTCTTAACTAGGTTTTACCCTAGTTTTTACAAAAAAGGCTGAAAGACAGGTGTAGCCGTGATCAGTTGACAGGAGACTATTTTAATACTTGTCCATGCTCCTGACCTAGAGAGACGGACTACATCTCCATCATGCTTAGACTCTCTCTAAGTAGGGTAATTAACCCAGAACAATACTACATTTAAATTTACTTTATAGGAATAGTCAAGATCAAGCTTTTAAGGTGACATTTTTTAAATTCTTTGAATGGATTATATGCAAAAATACATTATTCTCTATTCAAGGAATAAATATAAGAAACGAAAGCAGATGATGGCTTACTCAGGAGCTTCACTTTGTTCTCATGTTTTGCTGCTATTAATAAAGCTCAAAGCGATATCATGGAATCAACCTATTTATATTTAATCACAGTTTTTCAGTAAAAGCAGTGAGCATCCAGATGACCCTTAAGAGGAACAAAATGCCAGTACTCTTCCAAGTTCTTTACAAGAAAATTCACTTATAGCAGATGAAAACATTCAGTAATTCAAACCTGCTTTAAAAATGATTTTAGTGCAAGTGATCTGCAAATTACTCAATAACTCTTAATACACCATCAGAAATTGCTGCTACAAAATATAATGGACACTATGGACCCCACAAAAGTTTGTCTAACGAGTGTCGCTATCTAGCATAATCTGTTACTGTGGGCAACATATCCAAACAAACATAAGCAACCCGGGCACCTATTTCTTCGGATGTTCCCAAGCATTTGGAAATTTAAGCAATTAACTTTCTTCAGTACTTTAAAAACACTGATTTGATTTGCCAAGTTTGTTACAATTCTTAACAAGGCTCAGAATTAGCTTTCATGCACTTTATTTAAGTTGCTATAGTTGCAATTATAGAGCATTTACATTTTGTGTCTAAAGCTCCCAAGTAAATATCTCCTCATCGTATTCCCAGGCACAGATGGCTATGCCACTGCCTGCTGGAAGGTTTGACATACTAGTATGATTTGGAGAGAGCAGCTTTCAGCAACCTTATCCCTTTACATTTACACAAACCTTTGCCTAGATTAATCCAGCTCGAGTTATTCACTTGCCCTACGTTTAGCTCAGAGAACTCCTACTTCTAGCTGGTATTATTTCAAAGCAATATTCAAACATACTACAGTTTCTTCTCACAAGGAAAAAAGCAGCAGTCTGTGGCCAGTGACATTAGGGAAACCGCAGTCTATTTTCAAATGCGGCAAAGTAACCTAATACACTACACACCACTATTATTATAGTAAATGTTCTCTTAAGGACAACTTTTACAGTACTTCCTCTCCATCCATCAGCATGATATACAGGCCTCAGGTTAATCAATATGTAATTATATGCTTTTCAGGAGACATTAAGTCAGCAAACAAATAAACAAAAGGTTTAAGAAAAAACATTGCGCTATTTCAGAACAGCATTTTAACTCACTCTGGCCCACACTGCTAAGGAGAACCAGCTTACAAGCTGTTTGAAACCAAAGGAAGCATTCTAGAGGTACCAGAGGGGTGTGAACTGAGAGCTACAATAATTCAGGATTTTGCAGGCAAATCTATAGAACTAACTAGATTTCACCTCTGTAAATACCATAGTGAGATGTCTATGACTCCAGGAAGTAAAGATTTCTACTTCAGGGCAGTTGTCAAAGGAAAAAAAACATGAGATCCTTTGATTTTAGCTGGCTACATGAAAAGATTGCTAGCATTGACATTTGGGGCTATAAATTCTCCATAAATGCACATACATTAATGACAATCCAGTCCAGTCACCAATCCAGGTTATCAACCACATACAGTAACTTGTATTAACATGCTGGAGCAACAGTAGAAGAAAACAGATTCTTCTGTGTTTTTAACTATTAACAAAGTTTGAAAGACAAAAGAACATGGAAGACTAAAAAAATTTATTTAAAATAAAATTGTTGTCCAAAATCCAGTCAAACACACAATTTAACCATTCCACTAAGGTTTGTCATTCTGTATGGCATAACAACACATCTCAGCATGTTGAAACAAACTACTAAATTAGTGGAGTTAAGGCACTTGAAAAGTATGTTAATTCAACCCACTTGCATAAGAATAACATTGTACTTTGAACAACATAGTCCTTTTTGAGCTTCAAGGTTTCCAAATTCTTTAATCCCTTGAGACAGGGGAGAATCAGAAGTTTCATGATATTTGCCTCTGACTAGTAAACTCCAAGGCTACTATCGCCTGAGGGAGAATTTACTGAATCAGGCTGTGAAGATTTCCTCTGGTACAGACACCACGATACATAAGTCTGGACTGAGGCACAAGGTCCTCTCAAGAATTCTGACAGCAAAGTTACCTTTGCAAGAGAACAGAAAGAACATTTCACATTCAATTTAAGGCTAACAAATCTTCCATAGGGCAATTACATTTATCCTTAGATGTCTCTGCCCACTCTCTTGTCCTTCCCAAAATAAAGGTTGAAAAAGGCTTAGAGAAATTAACAGAAAACATAACAAGAACACACACACACACACACACACACACACACACACACACAGAGTTATCTGCTGGTTTGTCAGGGCACTGAGCAGTAATTTAGAAGGCAGTTAACATCTTGTCACTCATGCCACAGAGTTCCCTTCTAGTTCTGCTTTTCAGATTTTTGGGATGGGAGTGTAGGACAGGCTAAGAATATTTCTGAGTTTGAGCGAATGTCTGCAACTTACATGGTAGTTTCGACATTTAGCAATCAAAGTTCTTGATGAATGATTGAAAAAGCTGCTCTAACAAGTGGAAACTTCAATTAAACTGACAATAGAAGTTACTGGTAATGGAGCAATTGGAGAAAGGACAAGAAATCATAGAATCATAGAATGCCTAAGGTTGGAAGGGACCTCTAGAGGTCATCTAGTCCAACCCCGAATGTACCTGGCTTTTTTGTTTTTGAATCTTGAATAGCAAGTAGAAAACTAATTAGTCACTTAACATAAAAATACTGAAGCTATTTTAATAAGCAATTTCTACCTGTTAAAAATCTTTCCTCTTCTATGGGTACTATCTCTTGCATCATACAGCAGTTAAGTATCCTATACAAAATTAAGAGAGCTCTAAGACATGCCTGTTTCCCACTGCAACGTGGAATATACTCCAAAGGTCATATACAGATTTGAACGAAGAGGTTTCCAAGTACAAGATGAATTTTCCTCAAGAATGTAAAAGCATGATCCAGAGAAGCAACTGCCATGAGCTACAAGCTACACATGAATATTTGATAAATATTTGAAGGGAAAATACAGAAAACATTATTCAATTGAATTTAAAATAGTTTATAGTTAGTCTATGGAAACAGAGTAGTAGATTTAAAGGGAAGTTGTTGGAGAAGATGTAAAGCTTACAAAAAGAGATTGTATCTTAATAGTCAGTGTCCTTCAGCAAATTGCATGTTATACTTAAGGCACTATACATTGTCTTTGGTTCAGTGTTTAACTATCTCATTAAACCTAAAGAGAGGTAGCATGAACCATACACATTTAGTTCTTCCATTCCATTACACACAATTTCAGAGTTGCCATTCTTCTGATATCACCGATTCTGGAATCCTTTAGCTCATTAGAAAGCTGCAGAGACAAAATAACATTCTTATTAATCTTAAAAGAAATAAAGATGCGCAATGTTTCACTTAGCTTTCCTAAGAATCAGATAGTCTCACAAATAGGGATTAATAATCAAAGTACATAAATAGGGAAGAAAAATGGGAGAGGGGCCCTTATTTTTCAACATATGTTGGCCAAGGTATCAATGGAAGAATATTTTATGTAATAGCATAAAAAGGAATACTGCAATCTCTGCTTTGCCCAGATGGAAATAGTGTTACCCACAGAATAATGGTATTTTTGGTTATCATATAATCATGAGACAAAACTACTAATCATCAAGAAATGAGTTTAAAAAAGCATTTCCCACCAAACTAAATTTTAGAAATCAAGCTTTTAGTCTAATTCACCCTTCTGATTTATATTAACATTACTAGAGAGGAAAACATCGGTCAGTAGAAACACATCCACTCATAAGCAGGCAGTCAAGATTTACAATCTGCCATTACTTTCAGTCTTTAAGCCCTGATTTGTGTTTTTCCAAATTCCTCCCAAAAAAAGTTGTTGGCAATACAGCTGGACTGTAACTAAAGCAAAATATTAACTAGAGCAGCAGAAAAAAGCACAAACCTATATGGGTAGCCATGGTATTTAGATCTGAAGACAGAGAGTAACCAACTGAAGAACAGCACCACCAAGCCAATACCAGCAATACACATGACTGCAAGAGAAGAGGATTAGGGTAAAGTGACAATCCTCTTTGAAAAATACCCCTGTAACTGGGTTTTCAAAAGCATTTTGCAATATCTGCAGATTTATTTGGTAAGATAAGAGTTTTATCACAGCCACTGAGAAGTAGATTAACATCAGTTCTCTTTCCAACTCCCACTGTAAGTCCATTTTATAGAAACTGCAGTCCTTTTTTTCTTCTCCCTTCCTAAAAAAAAAAAAAAAAAAAAAAAAAAAAAAAAAAAAAAAAGAATGCTGCAAAGCAGCTGTATGTCCTCCTTTCATCCAAAGGTCTTTGAGCTTATCCTGTAATTCACTTAGCAACTCCCAATGCTGTTGGAAAAAAACAAGGATTCATTTCTGTTTAAGGGTGCAAAATATAAAATAAAACAGGTACAGAAAGGAAATCAGTAAGCACACATGCATGTGCTCCCAGATGTTTTACTTTACTTGAAGGTTCAGTTGTTTTAAGGAAATCTGAGAAGGAATAACTACTGTTCTGATATATGTAAACAACTAGCGAGAATTTAACACATACAAAAAAGATTTTACACATTTTATAAAAGACTGGTATAGGATCTGCATGCACTTTTATAATGAAGCAGTCTTCATGAATAGCACTGGAGAAATAAAATGACAGAGATCGATATATTCCAAAATAGAAATATTGCCTAACACATGGAAGACTGAAACATGGCTGTGAACATGGCTGTAAAATGAGAATAAAGCGAGAAAAGGAAAACTTACCTTCCTCTTCCGGGCCAGCTAAAATAATGAAACCCTTGGTTAAGTTAGAGCCTGATGCTTTCCAAAGTATTTTCTTACTTGCTTTTACTTACCACATCTTAAGACTCTTACTATAGCAAAAAAAGTAAACCCTATTTCTATTCTCATCAAATTACCTGGATATTAAGCAAGACCATGTCAAATACTCTAGTTCCAATTGTCAGAACACTGAAATTTAAGTCTGTTTTATATTTTTTTCTCCTCAAAGAATGATCAAATTGTAAAATACTCTATAACTTGTGTCAGTTCCAGCAACTGCAGGGTTGAAGGACAGAGTCCATGGGAACTCTGAATGTCATTGTTTGCCAGAAACTACTGACAGGGAAGAAATACAACAAATATACAGAATAAAACAAAATCCAACATGAAGAAACACTTCATTAGCTTCTGTATCAGAAATCTTTGCTGAATGTTTTCCCCTGACAGACACAGAAGTACTTACTTTTCCGTTTTCCCACATCCATGTCAGAAGTAGCTGCTTCATGGAGGAGAACCATTCCTAAAGTAACACCACCATCTGTGAATGTTGTTTAAGGCCAAATTGACAAATATACTACACACTCATTCCTAATTTCATAAAGTCTGCTCCAACCCAACATCTGAGGCATCAAAACTCACTGCAACAAGCAACTATAGAAAAAAAAAACATAAAGCCACTCATTCATATAATTTAATTTAAAAAATAGAGCATATAGGAGTCTTACATAAATTTAAAAAATTGCATTTGCTATTTCAGCTTGTAAGGAATTAGCACTCCTTCCTAAAGAGAGGCAGGTCTGCTCCTAATACTGTTTTACACCATTGGAAAAAATCTCAAGAGGTATTTAACAATATGCATGCATTCTAATCAGCTTAAAAAAATAAAGAGTACTTAGTATTTTACTATTTAAGAAAAAAAAAAAATCATTTATAAATCATGACCAAACAGTACAGGAAGAGACCAGCACTCCAAATTAAATACTGAAGATATACTGGTAAGTGAGAAACTAACTGATGTGTCTGAAGATAAATCTGCTACTCTGTGCATTTGCATACTGTGAGAATGCTGACAACTAGAGATTGCAAAAATGCCAGACAATATTTGGGGGAAAAAAAAAAAAAGAAATAAACAAGAAGAATTCCTGGATGAAGGCAAAATAATGCATAGGCTGTTTCAGGTGAGAAGACAAGAAACAAAAGTTTGGGTCACATAACTACAGTTATAAGTGATGGATCACAAACGTGTATGCCGAGGAAGAGAGTACTGAATTTCAGAGTACTCTTTTCACTCAAAAGAGGCATTTTTACGCAAATGGAAAAGGCGAGAGCTCTCAACATGCAAGTTTATGCTCACCTTGCTTGATGGCATCGTATTTGCATGGAAAAATCTGAATCATTGTCATGAAAGAGATAAGATTAAAAGTAAAGAAGAGCAAAATATAAGAAAAAGAAAAAAAGGAGAAAAACAAAGCAAGAATTAAGAGAGATCAAAAAGATAAGACATACAGAAGAACAGGAGTAATCCTAATAAACTTGGTAGTTCCTCAAGAATCCACATCTTTAACATTGTGTTTGGTTCTGTAATATGTCAAGGAAGGAGGTAGGAAAGATCAGTAAACAGCTCTCTATTCAAATTAATGATCTTTGGCATAAGAAAAGCATAGTTGTCAACACAGGAAAGCTCTAAGTTTCTGCATCAGTATTAGGTGACAGATAAGAGACTTGACAAAGTGCTCAAAGAAAAGGTATTAGCATAAGTTGAGAGAAAAACTGTCACCAATCCAATTTGGCTAAGGAGGATACTAAACAGAAGAACAATGTGTGTTTCTGCCACAAATTGGGCTTGGCTGCTTCCATGGATATAGCTCTGTAAGAAACAAAAAGCAACTGAATTTAAGAAAGATGGGAGTCAACTTTAAAATAATTAACAGCTGTAAAATTTGGAACTGTTTCTGCACTGTCTCCCATACCACACACAGAAGTCATAGTGCACAGAGAACAATTTCAACTGCTAACCACTGATTTGGGCAGGTGATAGAGGAAGGGTGCAACAGCATCAAATCTCTCTCCTCTAGCATTGAGTGCTATCAGCCCAAAACAGTGTTTAGACTACAGTAAGTTCAGCTATGTCTCTCAAGACCCAATTTCCTGGTTTTGCAGTGCAAAATACCACAGCAACATCATCTCACACCCCCTAACAAGGTCAGATCCATCCTCACACTACACTGCTATGCTGCATGCATTGCTCTGCTTCTCAGGAACATTCTCTTCCAGTTGCATGTAGCCCCTATGCACCAGCATTCAATATCCTCCCAGAGCTTAGCAGGAAAAGGAAAGTCATTTCTAATAGAGTTGAAGCTTTATTTATTTTTTTAATCTCCATGTTAAGATCAAAAAGGGCCTACAAACATGTCAAATGGAAAAAAATATAATGAAGCAAAATGAAATGTTTCTGAGAACAGACCAAACAAGAACCTCCACTCTACAAGTTGACTCTGTCTGTAAATGTTTGTGAACTAACACACAAAGAACTTAAGTGGGTTAACACAGTTTGAATTCCAAAACAAGCCCACTGTTATTGAATCCCTTGTGGGAAGTTTGACACCCCATGATGTTGTGATGTTATACTTGAGTAGAAAAGCATGTTTACTGAACAGATCAACTTTTTAATGAAAAAAAATATAGAGGGCCTGAACCCACCTAACTGGGTATGAAATGATGCAATAAGATTAATTCATTTGAGAAAAAATACATAAAAACAGCCAGTATGTATAAGTAACTCAAGAGATGCAGTATCCCCAATACATAAAGACTAATATTACTGTGAATCTCATGCAATATAATGTACAGTGCAGTACCTTTCAAGACACTCAAACTAAGTTTTCCCAGGAGTGGGATTTCATAAGTTTAAAATCACAAGTCATCCCTGATTTATCTCAAGAATATCAGAATGTATTTATATGGGAGTTATTAGATGGGTAGAGGAGCTTATTACAAAGCACAGGAATGCACCTATTAAAAATAAACAAAAAACACCCCAACACCCTACTAAAGTGTCTATTATCTTTTGTAGATAGAGCTTCAATTTGTCCTGTTGACTGCAGAACAGGTAGTCTCACTGACTTACTAAGAAGTCAAGAACAGAATTTTTACTCTGACTTTTCTCTTTTAGTGCTGGTCTATTCTGTGTTTCTATTGTATTTGTACACAATAAGTAAAGAAAAATGTTGGCTTACCACTTGTCCCGTATGGGGATGCTTATGAGCATATGGTGGCCCTCTAATGTGGTTCCACATCTGGCCTGATGTCATTGCTAATACAAAACACTAAAAGAAAAGAACACTAATCATTAAGGATTATCTTGTTTCACCATTTTTTTTTTCATTTCATACCAAATATTAGCTTGGAATTCATCCTTAGGCTTTGCACTGTCCTTTCTTTTATTAGCTTAAAGGCATCTAATCAAGCATTTAACAAAACAGGGGGGAAAAAAAAGATCAAAAATTACTAAAATACTATCAAAAAGAAAATCTAAATGCATCTGAACTTCCTCTATCAATTTCTTTAAAAGAACGGATTTTTAAGATTTAATTGTTACAAGCCTCATGACAACAGGAGACAAGAGTTACAGTTACTCACCAAAGCAGCAAATGCCCAACCAGTTTTGTTATAAAGAAAATCCAGATTGCTTCCACGCAGATACACAAGGCCTCCAATAACTGCTAACAGTAGTCCTAACATCAACGGTCCAGCATAATTTGGTGGCCTTATTACACGAATCTATGGATAAAAGATATTTATTTGCCCCCAGAAACACACATTATATTCGCGCTCCTAATAATTACACAATATAACAAACTAGAAAAACAAAAAAAGCAAGCATGTTTAATACATAAACCTGATTCTACTGATGTTGTTAATGCTTCTTCACACTTTACTTAGTCATACAACCCTTCTGCACACTTTCCCAAATAATTCAGAGTGTTACGAAGGAGGAGGAGATGAGTCGTACCACCTTACCAGACAGAGAACAGAAAATGTTGCTCAGAAAATAATCTAAGAGTCCTTAATGATGTAGTGACTTTTTTAAAAACAAATCTTCGGTGCCCAATCTAGATTTTGTAGCTAGGACTACTTAGAGGAGCTGAGAGTACACCTACCCACATAACAACTGATGGGTATTTCCTAGGTAATTATTTCATGTAACAACAAAGTGCTTGTGAAGGAGAAATTATCAATACTTACATTGACATCAGTCCTGTCAGCCACCCAGCGAGCCAGCTGCTCTGCTGCAAAGCCTCGCACCTGAAGTTCGTATGTGTCACCCCGCTTAGGCTTCCCTTTGGCAGGAAAGTTAATGAAAGTTGGAGCAGAATTCATGTTTAGCTATATTAAAAACAAAAATTATAACATCACTGAGAAGCCTCTTAACACATGCTCTCATTCCTGTACATGCTTCATTTGCATTTTGCAGCATAGATTAGTTGCCAAATCAATCACAGAAAGAACTTCAATTAAATAGACAATGGCAGGGGAAGGAAAGACAGAACAGAAACTTGAACTTTTGTATCTTATAAAACCATCTAAATGCCCACCTGTCCTAAGACTGAAATTCATACACGTAACAAAAATTCTGCATATTTTCCTTGGACATTTCATGCTATTTTTAGTAATCAGATATATTTTGAACCCTATCTCTTATGGAATAAAAAAAAGTTATTTCTCAATATATTTCTTTCCACAAACAAGAAAGTTTTTTTTAATGGAATACATATACTTTCCCTAATAATTAGGTCTACAGCTAATCAGCAATTCAAAATACTTGGTCCAGTTATTAGGAAATTTGTAATAGATAAGTAGAAGATAGTCCTTATAAAATTGACCATTTTCTCCCCCATAGCACTTCAGTTTTTTGGAATCTGTTTCTTCTGCAAATGCTGTGCTCCTCAGAAACATCTGAAAAGCCCTAATAGGAATATGCATAATATAAACAAACCATAGCTTAACAAATGAGCTTTTGGTATAACACATTCCTTTTTCTCCATAAAGACATCCTTTTCCACTTCTCCAGTACAAAAGTTTTTTTTATTAAAATACTGCTCCTTAATTTATGTAGCTTTTAAATGTTGAGATGAGTATCTTCTTGTAAAACTGTAATAAACTCTTAATTTGTTCTGGAATGTGTACGTGGAACATTCTTAAACAGTAAAAAAAATCTGATTACAAAATATATATAGATCAAAATCATCGGTACTTCAAAAAGCAAAACATTAACCAATATTGAAAATCGCACTATTTTCTTGTAATGTAAAACTTTAATAGCCATTCCTCAGGACATCGCTGTTTTCCATCTTGCCTCTCCTTATGTTAAGAAAGAAATTCACTAAAAAATAAGCTGTATGCCAGACCTAGCAGAAACAGACAACCCAGTTCATTCCTAGCGCCTATCCCAGGATTGTCACTGCTATTAATTTTAATGCCAAGACGATACTGCCATCTACTCTCCTCATTTCTTCTGAATTAGAGTGGCAGCTTTTAACTTTAATTTCTATAGTCACTGCAACACTACATCTTATGTATATCTTCACTTTCTTGTTCTCATTCTTCAAAATCCAATTTAAAAATAACATCTGAAGGGAAAGAAAAGGGTATTACCATTTGAAAGACATCTGAGCCTTCATCAAAATCTACCATAGCAAAAAAAATCTTATTGGTAAATGCACTGGAATACCGCCAGGAGTTTGCTAGAATCTGGTATTCTTCATCAGCTTGCCTGTAAAAATACACAAAAATGAAATGGTATGACATGTTTGTCCAAATGCAAGTTACTAGCCCTCCTCTCTATGTTAATTTTCCAAAGTTCTCATTTTAAAAAGCTTAAGGATAGATATTCATTTAACAACTACATTCAGTATTTAGTACCACCATTTTTGAAATGCAAGGTCAATGCAACCTGTGACCACAAGCAACCGTCACTTCCACGGGGGTGTTTACAGACATTTACAGCAGCTCGTGTCCTACTACTCTGTGGAGCACCAAAGTGAACCCAAGTTTGTCCTCTCTGTGCCAGAGAAGAGAAAAACCAATTAGCTTTAGCTAATTGGATACAAAATTCATCTTCACAGAGCTCTACTTCCCCTGAATAAACACATAAATAGCAAAATATGTTTAAGGATCTATATTAATCACAGAAAGCAAGTAAACTTCAGTCAAGATACTAATTAACAGCAACTTTTCCCACTGCAAGGCCAACAGTAACTCTGCAAGTATTTCTTTCTCAGCAGCTCATGCCAGCTCCATCTTATGCTTTTCTAGAAACCTTTTAGAAGGAATATTCTGTCTGAATAGTAGGAATGACTTCGTGAGAGCAATCATTAACAATTACATTATTTTTTCACTTATGCATTATACACTATTCCCACACGCTTAACTTCTAAGAAAATTCTCCTATAACATACTTCAGTATTTTCCTATGTGAAAAGAGGAAAAAAAAATATCCCTTTCCTGTTTTAATACCATACAAGGCATATGAAGACTTTAAAGTTTAATTTAGAATTGAATTAAGTCCATACTTGCAAACAACACACTGCCTGTGAGGCTGCAGAGCAGTAAACATCACAATCACTGAATAGTTTCTAGGCGGTGCCTTCACAAAGCGTCGAAATTTATCTCCGTTCATTCGGATAACGGATCTCTTACTGGCCCACTCCATTAACTGGCTCACTTTCTCCGATAACACCATCTAAAAGTGTGTAGGGGGGAGGAAAAAAATCAAAGCAGCATTATTATTTTTTAATCTCTAACACCACAATCTCAAAGGTCTGCATATATGACACAAGAAACTATTGCACAGTATTTCATAACAACATTGACACTCTATTAGGATTATTAAAGTTATTCACAGCTTGTTGAAAGCCATGCTGAAAATATTAGTTTTAAGACCTTATAGAACGACTCAGTATTAGATAACCTGGTGAAAACTACCAGCTCATGAGCAGTTCCTCCTGCTGCTAATTGGGAGCCCCATTTCAGGTGCATCACCCCAAACCACTCAGCCTCCCGGTTTTTACCAGGCACCACATTCTGCCCCGGAGGGCTCCAGAACTCAGTGCTCAGCAGAAAGCGCCTGGAGAGGAGTTCAGATCCTGAGCTGGGGGATTGCTGAAAAGCTTCTCTCAGGGAAACATTTCGGAGAACTCAGGAGTGCTCAACAGTAACATTAGTTTTTTAAAATGAACAGACAGGAATATATCACTTCCATGACTTTACTTGAAGTGGCACTAAATAAGGTGCACTGTATGTATCACAACACTTATCTAATCTTAACATTGCCAATACATTTCTCTTCAGTGAGGTAAAAAAGTAGCTTGCAGTAAGCAATTACCTACTGTTACAAAAAAATAGAACGAAGAAAGAACCTTTTTAAAGGTTAGAGAGGACAAAAAAAAAAAAAAAAAAAAAAACGCCCGCCGGTGGGGGCAGAAGACA
>JAWLRI010000229.1:5131979-5161941 GCA_034781795.1 Crypturellus tataupa
TGGCTCCTGGCGGGGCGAAGTGCCCTCGAACACGCGGCTCTGCCACCCGGAGGGCGCCGGGAGGGTGGGGGCGGCAGCGGCGGCGCGCCCGGGGGCCCGAGGGGTGGACAGGGCTGTCCTGGGCTCCCTCCAAGACTCTCCGGAAAGGCGCAAGTTTCGGTGCCGCCGCCTTGAGGTAAAACCTCGCGGAGAGGCACGAGGGGAAGCTCTGCTGCCCGCGGGGAAGCTCTGCTGCCCGCGGCAGACGTGTCTGCGTTGCGGGCGCCGCGCGTTTCTCCACCGAAGCCCTTCGGCGCGGCCAGCAGAGCCTGCGCCTCCAGAGCGGAGCTCTCGCTGCGCTGCAGCCGCGAAGGCGAACGGGCCCGGCCGGGAAACAGCGCTGTGTTCGGCCCTGAGGAGCTAGGGAGGCGTCTGCGGGAGATGCTGTGTGAGCAAAGCCTGCCTGGATCGGGGTGGTGATCGCGGCTGATCGTGTGTAATTGCAGGGAAGAAAGGAACCTCTCTCCCGCCTTGCTAGGTGGGGAAGCCTGGGCTAGTGTAACGTGTCGATTACAGTTTTATCCTCGCTTCCCATGGAGGATGTGCCGGGTGTTGTCCTGCCCTGTATTTTGAGCCTAAGCTGGAGAGTAGGGAGCCCCGAGGACCTCGGTGCAGTCGGATAATAGAGAGGTGTTTAAATTAGGCCCCATTCCCAGTGGTTGCGGGATGTGTGTTCTCCAAAGAGTTACTCTAAGGACAAGATTGAGGATTTGATAGGATGTTTTTATCAAGTGTTATCTGGTTCTTGCTCGGACTGAAGCAGAATGTTTTCAGTCTGCCCTTTTTTTTTTTTTTTTTTTCTCTCTCCACTCTCTCCCCCCGCCTCTCTCCCTTCTCATCCAGCTTTACCAGAACCGAAATCCCTCCAAGCAGTTTCTATAAGCTGCTGACCAAGCAGGACTCGTTAAACTCTTGAGCAACATGAATTGCAGCCCGGCCTCAGGCGCTGTCCATCCCTGATGCAGACCTGCAGCTTCCCCCCAAGATTAGCCTTCCTTTATCTAGTTATATTTTTCTAATATATTTTTTGCAGGTGGAGATAATGAAGCCCTGTATTTGTATCAAACCAGATCTCCTGTAACCACTTCTTCAGTAGTGCCATCAGTGAGATAATCCATCTTTGTCTTTTTATGCTCCCCTCTGTTTTTTTTTTTTTTTTCCATGTGTGTCTGCATGCTTTTAAGGACAGGTACCATTTTCCCACTTAATATAATTAGTGACTTATCTTTCTGCTGCCATTGAGTAAATAGAGCTGTCAAGCAGGACTCTGTCATTTAGAAATTTAATCAAGTCTGCAGTTATAAAGACTGGAGTTGAATCTGGCATCTGTGTGGTTTTAGCTAGGCTTGTTAGCTTGCAGTTTCAAGATACTATGTATAGAAATCTTCACTGAAAACCGAACAGTCTCCGCTTTGAAAAGTGCATGGTATTTGTGGCTGTTACATGTTCTTAGTGATCCTGGGACAGATGCTGGGCAATTTTATGGTGCATATTTGTCATACAGACATGCTTGGGTTAGCTCAGGCACTAGAAGCACTAAAGCTTTTTTTTTTTTTTTTTTTTTTTTTTTCCCCTCTGGAATAACACAGGAGTCGAGGGTTGTGCAAGTGCTGTAGCTTCCATTTCATATGATTCATTTCTTCTCATAGTGTGAGGTTGAGTGACTTAATTTTGACTTCATCAAACCTTAGTTATCTTGCTTCACATATTTTTACTTACAGAGACTGTTGTTAACACACCCAAAAATGGTTTAGAGATGTGCATCTGAGTTTCTCTGTCATGCTGTCCCTGAGGACTGTTTACTTTTTCCTTATGTAGAAATTATTGTTGAAAGTAGAAATTCTTCGCACTGCCTCATTCACTTAGAAGCCTTGACTTTCTTAAGTAGGTAACATTGAATTTTGACTTGTACACAGCCCAAGCATTAAGCCTGAAACTGTACTTGCAAAACCATATGAAGATTTAGTCTATTTAGGAATGAACTCTGGATTTTGGTTTTCTTGTAAAGCTCTCTTGTGCGTCCTCCCCACTCGCTGAGTGCTGCTGCTCCAGGTACCATCTCTGTTATTGCAGAGTCACATCCTTTGGAGGGCTCTGCTGCTTTCATTGATGGTGTCAATGTACAAACAAGGAAGTATTGCAGGTTTGTTGCGCAAAACAAGCGAAAGGATAACGGCAGGGTATAAGACTGTCTGAAATGGGTGTTTCTGGAGGTGCTGGCCACTAAACACCATAATAGAGAAGACAGAGGAGCTAACGTGCTCTTAAGGAGTTTGCTCTATATTCTCTGTGGCATGAAACTGCTCTAATGTTACTGCAAGATAACAGTAATAGCCCTAAGCCTTTTTGCTTCTTGTGCTCTAAATACATAACTGTTAAACAGGATGGGGAGTTTTTCCTCCCCAAGTCCTGAAGTTGTTTACATATGGATGATCTACCCACTTCTGCAAAATATCCAGCCACTTCTGTCTTCAAAATTTTAGTTATGCTGAAATGGAGATGACATCAAGCATCTGAAGTAGCACTGAGGTTTTGTATGTGGAGCTGTTTGGTTTTGAACATTATTATTCTTCTCTGAAGCCATGTATGATCCACAATTTAGTTAACAACTTATTTAAAATAACTTTGAACTATATATTATTTATTAGCAATCTTTTTATTGTTAATTATAAGGATCTACAGAGTTAGCATATAGTTAGTTTTTCAGATGTTACAGAAGATTTTTGTTTATTTATGGTTTCAGCTGTATCCTGCTGGAGCCTTGACCATGAGGTCACCTTCAGAGCTAATGCCTTTCACTAGGTGTCTGTCTATGTGTGTGTATATATAACTTGTTAGGGGTGGCAGGAGCGCACGAACAGGAAGTTCTAAGTTCAGACCATTGCTCCAGCATTCCCAGACTGCTGCACAACCCCAGGTGGATCATTTGACTTCTGCATCGGGGCCTTCTTCTTGTAAACTTGGTAAAATATTAACACATATAGGAGAACTAGGGTTATATTGTCAATACTGTACATTGCTTGTGTGTGTCTAGTGATAATTTATTGGTATAACAAGCACAAATTCACTGGTGTTTTTTTTTATTGTTAATGATGTTGGGGGATCTCTTGAGCAAAAATATTTTTCTTATCGTTTCAGTCAGGATATTTCTCCAGGGCAGTATTTTTTTATTATAGGTAGAATATTATAAACAACCTGCAATATAGAATAGTGGAATGCTATTATAGATACAAGCTTTTAAGTTAAACCCAAATCATTATTCTGTTAATTTTATGAGTGGATGGGAAAGGATGCATCTATTCTTACTCTCGGTGTATGTTAACCTTGTACTCTCTGAAAATAAGATCTCATTAAAGTGCCAAGAACACAGGAAATGCAGATAACTTGGCATTCAGAAATCTCAGCAAGCCCACTGAAAGGTTTACAGGAAAACTTAAATAGATTATGAATGTAACTGTTCAATGTCAATAACATGATGTAGCAGCCTTGAAGAGTCTTGAATTGCCTTGAAGATGCACAAATGGTGCATCCCTTTTAGAAAACTTTAAAGTATAATGCAAACTTTCAGCTTGCAAAAATGCAAATGAAATCTTTGTCTTACTGGTTTGCCTCTTCGCTGTAGACGGTGATAATGATGCATAAACCTATATGTTCGGTGTTTTTTTTCCTAATGAAAAGCTCAAGAACAAAAAGAAGAGAGAGTTTTATTCCACAGAAATTCTGAGACAGAAGTTCAGAAGTCAGTTATGGTGCTTCAAGGCGTTACAGGAGGGGAAAATATATATATACAATTTCTTTTCGTCTTATGCCTTTATGCCTCTGTTTTGCTGAATTACAAGCCCTTACAGGAAAGGATTTTCTTTACTGTGTTTTAAGGGCCCAAAACCACAGGATCCTGATCAGTTGGTCCTGAGAGAACAGTCTTTGAATTACCTAAATAAACAAAACCCCCTTGGTTTTGGCAGTGGAACAATTGATGCTTGCTTGCTTTTGATTTATTATTTACATCAAACAAATCCTTGATGGTGTATTCTTTAAAGGTCAGATGCACTTGAAGCAAACATGAAATAATGAGATTTTTAACATGACCTAAGGGATCCTCAATTATGGTGGTTAAGTAATTCTTTCTTCCACTTCTGCTAATACCATCCATCATAACTGAAGTCACTTTACAAATCTTATAGGATGTTCATAGGTAGTGTTAGACCACTACAAAGGAGTAGCTGTAATGAGTACTTTTTTTCTCCTTAGGATACCTTTTAAGTGGGAAAACTTGAAGTGTTATTATTAAAAAAAAAAAAAGAGGAGGAGGGGAAAAAGGAGCTACTCATACGTAAAATGAGCAGCAAGAATGAGGGCAAAGAAACAAGCTGAAAAGCGAGGGAAATGGTTTTCACTGTGACATCAAGCTGTAATAACATCAGAGAGGGGGAAACAGTGTTTATACTGTTGTTTATACCTATATCAGCACATCTGCTTTTTTGGTGTGCAGGCAGACACTCAGTAGCCGTATTGCTGGCTATTACAACGCTGTGACGCTAGCGTACCGTAATACACACGGTGCTGCTGTTGGCTTGGTGCCTGCAGAAAAGGCAGTTTCAAAGCTGTTTCCTCTAGTTGTGCCACGCTCGCGGCTGGGCTGAGCCGAGCCTGCTGCCGCCCAGCTGCTGGCATCCCGGGCAGCTCGTTGTTCTAGGCAGCAGCTCACTTAACGTCCGTCTGCAGTCAGATTTTCACTGTAAGTAAAAGGATTTTACTGCCTTTACTTCTTTTTTTAAGCATCAGTGTTTAATTTTTGTAAGTTATTTTGTGCGTCATTGAGGTAAACTTGAAGATGGAATATAATCCCAGTATTCACAAACTTCTGTGGCTTTCTAGCATATGTCTGTGTGGAAAAATGAAACTTTCAGAACATCTGTAACTGGAAGCAATTTTGAAATCTGACTGAAAAGAAAGCAAACCAATGTTATTAAACATTGCTAATGTTCAGTGTAATTTAATTTTCTCTAAATCCCCAGGGTAACAAATGGGTTAAGCACATGCTTAAATTTAATTACTCATTTGGTCATCTGTATTTTTTTGCTGCTTTCTCTGCAGTCAAATATTAGATTACTGTGACTTCTTCTTCCCTGTTCAGTAACTTCTCACTCTTTAGAAAAGGAATACAAATTTTCAAAGAAAAAATGAAAAACATCTGGATGTTTCTTTTTATTCCTTCTATTATCTGACAATTTAAGTTTTGTATCCCCTCTCTCTGTCTTCTCCCCCTAATCCTTTGCATTAGCCACTCTTTCTGCAAATTAATTTCACTTTAGGTTAGCACTTTTTTTCTAGGCTTGCTTTTATAAGCAGCAGTAAATATGTCGGTCTTCAGCAGAGCAGAAGTTAGAATTTTCTGAATGAGATGCAGAAGAAGCTTGGAAGTGTTTCTAGGGATGAATGTCACTGTCACTCCTTAATACATAAGTATACTAAGAGATACAAGTGTGGAAAAAACACAATCACCTTTTAGGTTTCTGTACATTGTATCGTCCTGTATCTTGAGCAGTCCCACAATGAAGGTATCTCACTCTCTTGCTCTTTTCTCCCTGTAGTAGCAACCTGTGAGGTTGCTTTGTACAATTAAATTATCTTGCTTGTATTAAGCACAAATTATAAATGTCTGAATATTTTTTTTTTTTCTATGAAAATAGCTAGAAGTAAATAGCTGAAGGCCTCTCCCAACTTATCTTTGTCCGGTGTGATACCTCGGTCAGATTTTTGATGCTTATATCTAAAGGGAAAGTCTTAATGAATTCTTTTTTGCCTTTCAGTGATGTGAAGACCTGAGTAGGATTTGACAATGGAGGCCAGATCTGTTGCCCTCGTTGTGGAGGGAATGACGTGCAATTCCTGCGTCGAGACCATCGAACAGCACATCGGGAAAATCGGCGGCGTCCACAGCATCCAAGTAAGGGACATGTCCAGTATTTCTTACCAAGTATCGCTCATATGCGAGAAGGCAAGGAAGGGAAGTAAATGGAAGGAATATATTCCATGTCTTCCTGGAATAGAAGTAGTTAGAGGTGTGTTGGTGTCTAATGCTTGTAAGCAGGAAAAAAAACCACAAATGTTTGTTTTACTGAAATGGGAGCTACGTTATTGTAGTTATTCTTCTTGGATTATTTTTGTTTTATTATTTCACAATACTGAATTAATTATGAGGGGAAAGAGGGGAAAAGATTTTTAAAAGGGGGGTGAGGAGGGGAAAGAAAGTTGAACTCCTAAGACTTACACCAATGAAGAAAGCAATTTGTCCTCATGAGTTAAACTCAGTAAATATCAGCATTTTGAACTCGCACAGCCCCCTAGGCCTTTTCTTTCAGATTGACAGCACAGATGTCACTTGCACAGACTCAGTAGCATTTGTGTTCCTGATGTGTCAGTTTCATGCAACGGGGTGAGATTTTTTTGTTTTGTCTGTGGGAAGTGCCACGTATCTTGTATACAGGTTTAGAGTAAGTACTTTATTTTGAAGCTGAATAATATTTGTAAAACTGCTTTTGGCAAGCAAATATACTACAAAAACAGCCTAAGTAAAACAGGACTATAATAAGCTTCAAGAGATCATATTCAGCAATCATCATTAAAGCATTAGAGCTTCAGTTTAAGTGATTTGTTCTCAGGAATCATCTTTGAGAATATTAAAACAATTTTTTGTTCGGTGCTTTTTTTTTTTTTTTAAATTAGATTACTCGGAGGCGAGCCTTGGCTGGCTAATGCAGACACAGAGCTGCATGTACGTTATTTTGCCTCCAACAGCAGTGAAGCCAATAAATGTCTGTGTTACTAATTCTGCTAGGGCACCTAATTGGCACTAAAGGGAAGAAAGGTGGTTCTTAAAATTATTTAGCTGATGTAATTTAATTGTGACTGTGGTCTTTGGCTTGTGTCTTTGCCCATGGGAAAGATAAAATTGGATGATAATGTGTTTGCCCTCTGGCAGGCATCGATTCTCCCTTTTAGAAATTGCAATAATTATGTTTAATTATATCATCAGTCGGTACAAATATCCTCAATTTATTTTCCATCTGATGTGAAAGTTTAATGTCAAATCAGGAATGCTGTGGATCATCAAAATGTACAGAGAGAGAGAAATAGCTTTTTTAATGTTTGTCATGTAGCTAATTTTAAAACGGATTTTTGTTCTGTGAGATTATGTGCACTTTATTCCTGATAGCAGGATAGCAGCCTGTGATATTGTCACTTGCTACTGTGACACACTGTAGCCTTCTGCTCTGCCCGTTCTGCACCAAGAGCACCTTGGTTTGCCGACACTTGAGCTCTTCTCCTCCACTTCCCCAGACCCCAAGGTCTCTGCGACTGTTGGACTTGTGTGTCGCTAGTGATTCACCCTGGGGGATTTTTCAGAGAACATTTTTCTCCATTCTTGTAGCCCAAGGAAAGCTAATAATGGTCAAATTGTACAAGCGATTCGTGTTCTTTGTTTTGTTTTCTTCCTTCCTTGTGGGCTGTTTTGCTTTTGACATTGAATTACACTAAGCCAATTCCGGAGCATTCAAGTTTGGAAGTTTCATTATTTGCTGTGAATTTCATTAGATACTGTTAGGATGTTGAAAGTAGTGGCAGGACCAATTGTAAAGGATTCTGAAACTGTTTTTAAAAACAGTCTCCTCTGTCTAGCCATGTTGTTGCACAGATAAACAGCAGTTTTATCAGGTTCCCATCTCTTAACGCTGAGTTTGCTAACTAAGGTTTTGGAGTTTCTTTTTGTTTCTTTTTAATCTTTCAAGGTATCTCTAGAGGAAAAGAACGCAACCATTATTTATGACTCCAAACTACAAACTCCGGGAACTCTGCAGGAGGCAATAAATGACATGGGATTTGATGCTACTTTAGCCGATTCAACGCCGCAACCTGTTTTACTTGACACTGTTTTTCTTACTATTCCTCCTGAGTCGCCCCTAACATCTAAACAGATTCGTAGTACACTCCTGACAAACAAAGGTGTTCTGGATGTTAAAGTGTCCTCTGACCAAAAAACTGCAGTGGTGACTTTCATTTCCTCCATTATAAATAGTAAGCAGATTATCCAAATGGTCCCAGGGGTAGATTTAGGAATTTCGGCACCAGAGGTGGCTCCTGGCACGGACGACACTGCCGCGAGCAGCGCGGTGCTGCGCCTCAGAGTGCAGGGCATGACCTGCCACTCGTGCACCAGCACCATCGAGGGCAAGGTCGGCAAGGTGCAAGGAATTCAGCGCATTAAAGGTAGGATTTTGGTTATTGTCACATCATTTAGAGCTGACTCTGCTGTCCCCTGACAACTCGGTGTGCCAGATGTCTTTCCTCTGGACTGTACTAAATACTAATATTTTCTGTTCCGTTAAAAACTATTAATATTGACATATATTTCCTTTCGTCTAAGAGGTTTGGATAAAATTGCCTGTACAAATAACTATAACATAAACATAATGTAACAGGGCTTTGGGGGGGGGGGGGGAAATAAATGTAGTGAAAGACTTGGTCGCAGGGAGGAAGGAGATAAAGGGATCGAAAATTGTTGTAGTTCTAGAAGGGGGGGGGGGGAAGAAAGAAAGAAAATATATTATGGTGATTTATAAAGCTATTTAACTTTCTTTTCATTGGATTTAATTTTCTGAACATCTAAAGCATTCTTGGAAAGTTTTGACAAGATCCATTGTTCTTAGGGTGCTGGGCAATAATGTGCACTTATTTTTATTGTTTCCTTCTTAGTGTCCTTGGACAATCAGGAAGCTGTTGTCGTGTATCAGCCTCATGTCATTACAGCAGAAGAAATAAAGCACCAAATTGAAGCAGCGGGCTTCACAGCATCTTTCAAAAAGCAGCCCAGACCTCTCAAGCTCAGTGCTCTTAACCTGGAAAGTTTGAAGAACACTCAAACCAAAGGCTCTGAAGCAACACTGAGAGAAAACTCCAAAAATGAGAATGACACAAAGACTGTTGTCTTCAGAATCGATGGCATGCACTGCAATTCATGCGTCCTCAATATTCAGAGCACTATATCAGCACTCCCATCAGTAACGAATATAGTTGTTTCATTAGAAAAGAAATCTGCTATTATAAACTACAACCCAAACTTAGTTAGTGTCGGTGTACTGCGGAAAGCCATAGAGGCAGTGTCTCCAGAGACCTTTAGAGTCAGCCTTCCCGGTGAACATGAAAACGTAGCACTGTTCACCACAGGGGCATCTCCACCCGGATCTCTCCCCGTCGCTGTGAAGGATGCGAGCCAGCCCCTTACTCAGGTTGTTGCGATAAACATTGAAGGAATGACTTGTAACTCCTGTGTGCAGTCTATTGAGGGAGTCATATCCCAAAAGGCAGGTGTCAAATCGATATATGTCTCTCTTCCAAATCGTAATGGGACTATAGAATATGACCCTCTACAAACAAACCCAGAGGACTTGCGATCCTCGATAGAGGATATGGGGTTTGATGCATCTTTACCAGGTAACGGCTGATAAACTCTTTACATCAAAACGGTGACATCCTTTTAAGTTTAATGAAACTTTGAAATGTATGTGTTGAGCTTCATGCTTGCCAAGAGAAGTTTTTTATCTTCACTAGCAGTGCAATAGTCACTTTACATAAGTGACCATACATCTTTACATAAGATACATTACATTAAAGATTGTCAAGATGCCTGGAAATATGAGTATGTTGCTCTACTGATGTTTAAATGGTGTTCCACTTGGCAAATATCTTGCTGTTTTCTGGTATTCATAGAATGAATATGGATAATAGGTAGAGCTTTGCTGAGAATACTGCAGATGATTCTGCCAAAATTTATTTATTATCATTAAATACTCTGTTCTTATGGAGCAAATGGAAAAATGGTGTTTAAGCAGACACAGGCATGAATGAAGAGTATCTAGAATGTGAGAAGTGTGAGCACCACTTAATGCTTGCCATGGTGATTGGTACAGTATGAGCTTGCATGGTGGAAATACCTGACTAAACAGAAGAAAAGTAGACGTAGAAAGAAAGTACAAACAAGTATCTTTTTGTTCTGTATTTTTTGTAAGTGGAGCTTTCCAAAGCACCTTTGAGATTCCATTTCTTGATTTGCTAAGATTTATTTTTCAAAAATAGAGTACAAGAGCTATTTTGGGTCAATAACTAAAGGAATGAATGAGATCACCTGTTTTGACTAAAGTCAAATCTCATTTCATTCCTTTCATGCAGCCCCTGCATAAACACAGCTTCTCCTGAATTGCTGTAAGCAGCAGGTGTCTGACTTGAGAGCTCTTCTCTAAAGTTGCAAACATTGAATTTTATGGCAGGCCTTGAATTTGATACTGTTTGTGTCAGGTCAAGTCAAGAAAACTGTGTGTGTGAAACTGTTTGCAGTGCCAAGGTTTAGTCTGCAGCCTAATGGCTTGCAGAATGAAACAGGGGTTGTACAACATGACAGAGATACAGTGAGAGGAGGGAAAAAAAAAAAAAAGAAAAAATAGTAACAGTACATTTGGGTAGAAGGTTAATTAGTGGCCTAACCCTTATCGTTAAGAGTAAGCAAAAAAGGATGACCTACAAAAGTGGATGAATCTGCTTGACAGGGCACATACAATTACCATGTTTTGGTCTGAAAAGCTACAGCAACGTGCACTTATGCTTTATTATAACACCAGCTGGAAGCTCATTGCAACAGCTTTTTAATGTCATCTTTTCTCCAGCAAAGATGGAACTCCCTGTGGTCATAACTCGGCCTTTGCCTGAAGTGAAGCTGGAACCTCACAAAGCAGAGCCTGCTTCCAAAGTGCCGGCACTCCACGTTGCTGAACGGGAGACGAAGACTGTGTCCAAGTGCTACGTCCAAGTCACAGGCATGACGTGTGCTTCGTGTGTAGCAAATATTGAGAGGAATTTGAGAAGGGAAGATGGTAAGATATGTCAGCAGCATCTGTTACAGGTCTCAGCATTGTTTTTAAAGAAGTTATCCAGCTTGGGTACAGTATTTTAAAATGGCAGGTTAGTCAAAAGGAGGAGTGCCATTGCTGGGTGATTTGAACATAGTCTGCTCCCACTTAGGTCATAAAATGAAAAGGGAGCATGGTTCTTGCTGCTTTGACTTGCTGACTGGAGACTCCCCTTGCAAAAGCTGGAATTGGGACACTTGAAGAGAAAGTAGATACTGAGTCTGGGTGCTCTTGAAACTGAAGTGAACCTTTATATGAGTGACATGTCCAGATCTGCCTTAGAGACAGAACTGTCTCTGGGTTAGAAAGCAGTTAGAGAAGGACAGTGTTAGCATGTATTTGAGACACGTCAGTTAAATTAGCTCTACAAGTCAGGACAATTATGTCTGTCTGTTGGCATAATGATTATATTTGCAGAAACAAATTGTTGCATGGCTATGATGAAGAGTCATTAATATAGACTATGTTTAATTACTGTAATGTAACTGTAATGCACTGTAATGAGGAGGGATATATTCCAAAGTTAAGCTGGGACGGTAGTTTCACTCCTGCTAAAACCTTTTCATTCTTTCTCTTTCCTCAGTGTATATGGTAGGATTTAATATTTGGTTAGGCCTACCCTTTCTCATATATGTTCATTCAAGTTTTCTTGAAGGAAAGCTTTATAGAAATGTTATATGTGGATTAAAAATGTCTATATATGCTTTAGAGTTCCTTTTCAGAAGAAAATCTCTATTTTGTTTGTAAGTAGACAGTTAAAAGCATGCAGCTCATTTTACCTCTGTGGAGTAATACTTTGGTTTCTGTGATCCTCACACAAACACTTAGATTCTTTTGGTCCAGTTATGCCACGTGTTTTCTCTTCAGAGTCCAGTGTCTTTCTGACCTGCACTGTTATGTTTTTGGTATTTCTTCAAAAAATAAGCCTAGGTTTCTCTTTCTATACACAATGTGATAGATTTTCCAATTGCAATGCAATGACACAATAGCAATTTATTTCTTGCCTTAGAGATGGTGTTTTCCTTAAACTGGAGCAGAAATCCTTGCATGTTTTGTCCTCTAGGAATACATTCAATACTCGTGGCCCTAATGGCAGGGAAGGCAGAAGTGAGGTATAATCCTGCTATCATACACCCCTCCACTATTGCGGAGCTTATACGAGAGCTGGGATTTGGAGCTACAGTGATGGAAAACTGCGATGAAGGAGATGGAATTCTGGAACTTGTGGTAAGCTGCTATTTTAAAAACAACCCCCACCCTGTCTTTACTACTTACATCTACTGAGCATGCTTGTATAAATGTGTCCTTCCCAAAATGGTTACCACAGGGAATCAGTAATTCAGGACAGTCGAAAGCACTTTTCCCTCTTAATCAGCGTATTTACTGAGAAATCTGTGGGTTTGATAACAGGAGGGACCCTTTATTTTACAGGTGAGAGGAATGACCTGTGCTTCTTGTGTGCATAAAATAGAATCCACCCTCATGAAGACTAATGGAGTGTTATATTGCTCAGTGGCTCTTGCAACTAATAAAGCACACATTAAGTATGATCCTGAACTTGTAGGTCCTCGAGATATCATACAAATGATAAAGGTAAGTTTCATGAGTGCACAAAAGTCTCATTAAAAATACTCATTGTGCTTCCAGAAGTTACATATTCCAGAACTGAAAAGCCCTTATTTTGAACCAGTTACAGAAGGGAAGATTATCAAAGGAAAAGTCCATCTATCATCTCAATAAGTTGCTTGGTGTTATCTATCAGGCTCTATACCTCTGTGTCTCTGGAAGAAGCATTCTAAAAAAACACATTTTAGAATAGCATTTTGTTGTTCTTGAAAAGCTTTTTGAAAAGCTCTCTTTTTGATCATCTTTTACAGAGCAAGAAAGGCAATCATCTTAGAAAAGTTAATGAAATAAAGCAAACGCATGGATAGTCCCACAGTAATCTGTCCATAACTTCAGTAGAGTACAAAGTGTCTTTGAAAATTGACTGTTTATTCTTACTCTACTTTTTTTTTCCCTAGGATTTAGGTTTCACTACATCCTTAGTCAAAAAAGATAGATCTGCTAGTCATTTAGACCACAAGCAGGAAATAAGACAGTAAGTATTCCTGAACATATTTAAATTCTATATAGACATTCCCCTCTTTGACATTTTCCTTTTTAATCAATGATGAAGTTTGCGCAAACCAGCAAAACTGTTGTAGAGTTTGTTAGTTAGTGTTATCCATCATTTGACTGCAAAAAAAAAAAATTTCTTCCTCCTTAACCCCCAGGTGGAGAAGGTCATTCCTTGTGAGTCTGTTTTTCTGTATCCCTGTCATGGGGCTGATGATTTACATGATGATTATGGACAGTCAGCTTGCAGATGCTCATGCACATCACAACATGAGTGCTGAGGAAATGGAGACCCTTCATTCCTCCATGTTCCTGGAACGTCAGCTCCTACCAGGATTATCTGTTATGAATTTTCTGTCATTTTTGCTCTGTGTCCCTGTACAGGTAAGCAGCCATATGGCAACTGTTGGTGTGTGGGGGTTGGACATTCAAAGTGAAAGGCGATGAAGAAATGGAATTTGACACGAGACTTTAATTATGCTGATAGAAAATGTTTGAGAAAATGTTTATTCTATCATAGAAATGATAGTAATGTGTTTGAGGTTGTTGGAGCAGATCAGTCGGTGCATGGGTGCTCTGCGGCCAGAGGCAGCTTTCCTGGTTGGGCATAGGAAGGATCTGGCACCGCAGCACAGCATGAGCGGAGGGGGACACCGTGGTGGGGAGCGTAACCAAGGATAGAGCTGGGACTCTCATTGGGAAGTGGTGGAGATGTCAACCCCCAGAAACAGGCGTCAGCACCTTATGGGAGTGTTGTCCCTGTGCGTTACAAACACACGTGTAAAATGGAACTGGTGCTGCTGTTGTTGCAGATGTTTGGAGGCTGGCACTTCTATATTCAAGCATACAAAGCAGTGAAGCACAAAACTGCAAACATGGACGTGCTCATTGTTTTGGCAACTTCCATTGCCTTCGTCTACTCGTTCGTTATCCTTCTAGTTGCGATGGCTGAGAAAGCCAAAGTGAACCCTGTGACTTTCTTTGACACCCCTCCCATGCTCTTCGTGTTCATCTCCTTGGGCCGGTGGCTAGAGCACGTTGCAAAGGTACGGAGAATAAAAGTACCTGTGTGTTGGGCAGGAGAGAAAGAGCATGGCGGGGCAATTGGTGCTTCAGACAGGTTGCCCAAATTACCATGAAGGGCTGAAACTTTTTAGCCATTCAACAGGTGCAGTAAAACCAAATCCTTCCAGGAAACACATGTTGTTTTTGACATCTTTACTGGGTGGAAAACATCATATCTGCAAGTTGCAAGTTTCTCTTCAAGTATCACTTCAGAATGTTGCTTACCTTAAAATAATCTGAGAAGCTTTTATCATTTTTTTTCCCAATCATTTTTGTTATAATATCTATTAAAACTTAAATAATGATAATATGAAATGACTAAGTCTGATTGCAGGAAGCATTTATTAAAAGAGTAAATTGTAAAATATACAGCTGGCATTTATGAACATTTTTAATAGGATCTTTAGAAAAATATGAAAATTATTATTCTAGGGTAAAACATCAGAGGCACTCGCAAGACTTATTTCATTACAAGCTACCGAAGCAACTATTGTTACCTTGGGCCCTGATAACATTCTCCTAAGGTATCTTACTTTGTCGTTTGTTTCTTCTGTTGTTTCTCTTTTGGATATGCTCAATTCAGATTTATTTTACCATTCTATAGAACTGTGAAGTAAACTTAAAACTTGCTCCAAAGCTGCTTGCAAGTTTACTAATTTTCAGTGTTAAAAAGTAAACAAAATAACTGTTCAGATTTATTTTATTGACAGCTTATTAACTCTTTCTGTGATTAAAAAGAGTGAGTTTTCTCAGGAAGTAAAATATATAAAACTAATGCTCTAAAAACAACTTTTTTCCCCCATTAATTTCTGTATACTTGAATACTTTAACGGTCTTAACTAATGTTTCTGCTTTGTGTAATGTGAACAACTGCTTTTTGCCAGGGTGAATTTAGTTAGTAGTGTCTTAGTAAAAATATTCTCCATCATTCCAGTGAAGAGCAAGTTGATGTTGAACTAGTTCAGCGGGGTGATGTTGTCAAAGTGACTCCAGGAGGCAAATTCCCTGTGGATGGCCGTGTCATTGAAGGGCACTCTATGGTAGATGAATCCCTCATCACAGGTGAGCATTTACTTTTTACAAGTTGAAAAATGTTCTTTGCAATTAAAAGAATTTGAGGAAGAGAAATTGAAATTGTTTGATACTCTTACTCTTCTAGTTGCATGTTGGAGTTGATAGATATTAGGGAAAAAAAGAAGTTGCCAGAAACATTCTTTAGTGTCTGTTGCTGATCTTTTTCAGGTGAAGCGATGCCCGTGACTAAGAAGCCTGGCAATACAGTTATTGCAGGTTCCATTAATCAGAATGGGTCGCTGCTGATCTCAGCAACCCACGTGGGAGCTGATACAACTCTATCCCAAATTGTCAAGCTTGTGGAGGAGGCCCAAACATCAAAGGTAGAGTAGCTGCCATTTAAGCAATTGGGGTTTGTCTTGCCACCTAGACCTCAGTGCACCAGCACACCTGGAAGGGCTTCTCAGTTGCTTAGACTGAATTGCAGTTACATAGCAAAGCATCTCGCTCGGTGAGGATTTTTGTTGTACTTCACTGCTCCAAATTTCACTGTCTTACTAGAAATACCTGATTGTAATTATAATGTACAGTGTGCCCAATGTCCCGAAAAACAGAAACTGTGATTGTATCTGTGTTCAAAGGCCTGGGATGGAATAAGTGTAATACTGCTAAAGGCGACACCTGTTTCTTCTTCCTAGGCTCCTATCCAGAAGTTTGCAGACAAGCTTAGTGGCTATTTTGTTCCTTTTATTGTGGCTGTCTCTGTGGTTACCCTTTTTGCCTGGATTATTATTGGATTCGTTGATTTTGAAATAGTAGAAAAATACTTCCTGGTAAGTAAGTCCCCTTAAACACCTCAAGTATTTCAAAAATAATTAGCCTAGGAGTCTCTGAGACTGCAACAGTTCTATTTCTGGATTGTTCTTGCAGGCAGTTGATGGATATATTTGTGTATTATATATTTGTATTTATCTATATTTGTGCTATACTGCTCTTTTAACCTTCTTAAAGAAATCTGCAGTAATTAATCATAGCTCTTGAAATTAGTTAAAATGCAGCTTAGATTGTCAACCTGGAAACTTCCCAATTCCCATTGCTTCCTCTTGGGATAAGGCAGACCCTTATGTTACAAGCCTCAGTTTTGCATCTAGTTTTGTTAGTGGAGTACAGAGCCCTGTTTAAATTCACCATTTAAAATTAATAGAATTCCCCTTCTTTACAGATCTCAGAGCAGAGGCAGATCCTAACTTGTGTCCTGGGGTTGTTTATATCATAGTTTCTTGGTGGGCTGCTTTACTGGCTACAATCTGTTGTTTTTTGTATTGCTTGTCATTTTTACTGCATATATTGTTGTTAGAGTACCTTTTATTACGCTACAACTTAAAAGAATTATATTAGTCACCTTTAAGAAAAGGTCTTACAAGTAAAATAAATTTTGGGTATGTGCCGTTCAGAAAAGAATTTCTAGAATTATTTCATCATGGATATTAGTTTTTGGCATAACTTTCTGGTACTTTATTTTTGAATATGTTAAGACTTAAGTGTTTGAGAGTCTTCACGCGAAATACAGCCGTGGTCGCATGGCTGCTGTCATTGTTGGGTATCTCTAACTAGCAGGAATTTCTGCCGCCAGGGTTACAACCAGAGTATTTCCACCGCGGAGGTGGTGATCCGCTTCGCATTCCAGGCCTCCATCACGGTGCTGTGCATCGCGTGTCCCTGCTCACTGGGACTGGCCACCCCCACAGCCGTGATGGTGGGCACCGGAGTAGGAGCTCAGAACGGCATCCTCATCAAAGGCGGCGAGCCGCTAGAGATGGCCCACAAGGTGAGCGGCCTGGCATCTTCTGCACAAGAGCTCGGCAGGCTGCTGCCCAGGGCAGCTTGCTCGCTCCTGCCTCAGAAGAGTCGCTAGCTGTTTGCAAGCAGAAGGGTAGAAAGTTTGGTTAATAGTGGACCTTTCTTCAAAGCTGTATGTTAAAACTGGGGTCACCGAACGAAGCTTTCCTGTTGTGCTGCAGGTCAAGGTGGTCGTGTTTGACAAAACGGGGACGATTACTCATGGGTCGCCAGAAGTCATGCAGGTGAAATTCCTGGTGGAGAGTAACCGAATACCACGGAGTAAAATGCTGGCAGTTTTGGGGACTGCTGAAAGTAGCAGCGAACACCCTCTTGGTGTGGCAATAACAAAATACTGCAAAAAGGTAAAGTACTTCTTACTAGAAAAAAACTGTGTTAAGGAAGAACCCTCTGCCTCTTGCTCTTATATTATTTGTGAATAATTCTGTATCACTTAGAGAGTAATTGATAAATTCAATCAGAAAACAGAAAAGTAGAGAGCTGTATAGATTATTTGATATTGTATTAGCTGCACTGGTTGCTTAAACTTATGTTTTGATGAGTGAATATTTCTTCTGTTCCTCTTAGAGGGCTGTTTTGACAACCATTTACTGAGTGAGTTTTGTAAATGCAGTATGCCTGTATGCATTTAAAAATTATCTCAATTGGCTTCCTTTTTCTTCAGGAATTGGACTCGGAAACTCTTGGGACATGTACAGATTTCCAGGTAGTTCCAGGCTGTGGCATTAGTTGTAAAGTCACCAATATTGAACAATTACTCTACCGGAAGAAAAAAATGATTGAAGAAAATAATTTAAAAAATGTGACACTTGTGAAAATTGAGGAAAGCCCTGAAGAATCAACACAGCCTGCTTTGATTATTGATGCTGACCTAACAAGTAAGGCAACCTAGGCTTATAGAACAACATGGATAGCAACACAAATGTTGATCTGTGTGCCTTCTTTGGGACCCTTAACAATGAGGTTGATATTTTCCTTCCTGGGAAATGGAACTTATATCAAGGCCCCCATGAAATACAGTTGCTCTTTAGTTTATTTCATGCTCCTACATCGCTTGGGATATAAGGACAAAAGGGTTCCATTGGAACACATAAAATTACACATTAAATAACAAGCTAGAAAAATTACCTAGGTATCATCTCTCACTGCTGTCTTTACGTTTGCTTTGGCCCAAGTTACCATTTGCTGCACAAAAATGACCGTGCGCATTTGCAGAACTGACTGGTCCTCAGTCAAAGAGCAGCTCTCTGTTAGCTCTCTTCACTCCCTTAAAAAGTGTTTCTGAACAACTGAGAAAGGGGCTTTGTCCTGTGCATTTTCCTATTCTAGTGGTTTTTGGCTAATTGAAGTGAAAACACTCTATTATTGACCTTTCTACTGCCTGAAAAGGTGGGACAGAAAGTAAATCTTTGTTGTCTAGATTTTGTATAGTGGTATTCATCTGGGATAACCAGGCTAGTATTAGTTGGAGGAAGGTTTCTGGTTATCCGTGTGATGGTAGAATTATATTTTCTTTCAGCTACTTCAACATCTCAGAAATACTCTGTTCTCATTGGGAACCGGGAATGGATGACTAGAAATGGCCTTCTTGTTAAAAGTGAAATAGATAAAGCCATGATTGAGCATGAGCGGAGAGGTCGCACAGCAGTCCTGGCAGCTATTGATGGTAAGTTCTCTGCTGTCCTCCTTCCTTCAGAGGCCAGTTTGTGCCCTTTTGAACAGAAAGCCACGAGACATTTGACACTTTCATAATCAAACTTGAAGTGGAATAATAGAGACCATTAGTTGAAGTTCTGTAACGCTCCCAAATGAGGAAGGCTTCTTCCTGCTTTGCTCACTTGTTAGGAGGGTTGGACTTAATGTAAATACATAATCCACTCTCAGTGTTGCTTTGAACTGATGACAGTTCAAAGCATGCCTTGAATGACATGCCCCGATGATAGTTCCCATTCTGTATTTCATTGCCATACAAAATTGTGTCCATGTTATTGTTTCTGCAATTGCTCTTGCTGAAAAGAAAGTTTGTTTGTTTTTTTCCCCTTAGAATGGTAAAAGGTCTTTGCATGCGTTGTGTTCCTTTAGGAGTGCTTTGTGGCTTGGTAGCTATTGCGGATACTGTGAAACCAGAAGCTGAGCTGGCTGTGTGCACTTTGAAGAGCATGGGATTAGAAGTTGTCCTAATGACGGGTGACAACAGCAAAACAGCAAGATCTATTGCCTCTCAGGTAAGCTGTTTTGAACGTTTTGGGGCCTAGATGTTGCTGCAGTCCATTTGCAAGAAGGACACTGTTTTGTTGGTGTGCCTTGTGGCTGACGCAGAGCTGACGTGCTGATGGCAACGAACTCGGAATAAGAGCCTAAAGCCTTTTTGTTTGCAGCAGCAGCAGTTTTGAATCCAGAGCTATTTTGTTTTCCATTGGGTTTACTCTTTGGTTCATGAGCGACATCATGGGTTTCAACTTTGAGCCGTATTATTACCCAATGACACTTGAAGGTGTTTTTTTTTAAACAAAGTAAATTAATTAAGAGGCAGAAGCTTTGATAGCTTGTTTTGTGCTTTCTCCGTCTCTAGGTCGGCATCACCAAAGTGTTTGCAGAGGTTCTTCCATCCCACAAAGTAGCCAAAGTGAAGCAGCTGCAAGATGAAGGAAAACGAGTGGCCATGGTTGGAGATGGTATCAATGACTCCCCAGCTCTTGCTATGGCCAATGTGGGAATTGCTATTGGTAAAGGCACTGATGTAGCCATTGAGGCAGCTGATGTGGTTCTAATTAAGGTAAGAGATAAGGGTGTTTGGTCCAAGGGAAATGGCAGGCCAGTGGGCAGACTAAAGGTGTCCTGAGTCATCAGGCCAATGCTGGAGTGGTGGGTACTGCTTCCATGGAGCAGGGAAGATGTAGTTTTTGTCTTGATGTCTGGCAGTAGTAATTATCTTATGAAGACAACTTTGCCCAACTCGTTCTGACTGTTTGGAATATAGTTCCAACTGCATTGTTCAGATAGTTTGGAAATACATTTTTGAGAATGGGCAGAAGAGGGGGAATACGTGACATGATCTTTGGCAAATGCAAGTTATGTTACAGCAATATATTGGATTTCTTCCTCAGTTATAATCCCATCTACCTACATTGCAAGAATACCCCAGCATGAAAGTTGTACATTTTCTAGAGCTCTACCAGGTGGCGCTGTGTATGTTTTTGGAGTATTATGGTGACATGCGCGATCTGTAATCTAAGGTTGAAGCTTGTTTTTTGGGCTGTAGTACAGGTAAACTAGAGCAGTCTACAACATTAAGTCCAATATATGGTAGTTAGCTTTAAAATGGGAGTAGGATGACACTGCATGCATGGATGGCTTTATTTCTTTTTGATTTCTGCCATAATGTATTAACTTGCAGGACGATTTGATGGACGTGGTGGCAAGTATAGATTTATCCAGGAAGACTGTCAAACGGATCCGTATCAACTTTGTCTTTGCTCTAATTTATAACCTTATTGGAATTCCCATAGCTGCTGGTATGTGAATATTTCCCCATGATTATAAGATTATTCCTTGAGTAGAAGACTTAGTGCTTGATAGTGATTTACTATTGTATGGAATAATATGTATTTTCTGTATTTCTGTTGGACAGTCCATACGGAGTGCCATGGTGTAGTTGTGAGCTGTCTTCTCCCCACACTGCCGCTATTGTGGATGTGTTTATGGATGTGTCCTCATAAATTTGGGATAACTTGTTTATTGAATGAGCCAGGAAACGCACAGCCTAGATCCTGGGAATAAATGGTTTCTTGTAAAGCACATCTATCTCAGAACTGTAAAAGATATTACATATTATATTGTATACCCCTACAGGTTTTAGCTGAGATAGATGAATGTTTATGTTTTTTATTTAATAGTAAATTAAAAGTATATAAATGAAGTCACATGAATTGTCTAAATGTTAGATAACATGTGTTTCTCCACAAGACCCTGGATTTATCTGGGAGGCGTGCTGTGTTCCTGCTCTGAACTCGGTGCCGTTCTCTCTTTCAAGGGGTCTTTCTGCCCATCGGTTTGGTTCTGCAGCCCTGGATGGGATCTGCGGCGATGGCTGCCTCCTCTGTCTCTGTTGTGCTCTCTTCTCTGCTGTTGAAGACGTGAGTATGACACGTTCTGTGTGGCAGCTGTTTGGTTTTGAAGGTCAGGTCTCTGCCTTTAAATAGCAGAAAAGGAGGGTACGGCTGTGCAAGATTTTGCAGCTTTTGGAAAAGCAGCTTGGGAGAGTCCTTGTTTAAGGACGGGATGATACGTGCTTTTGGGTTGGGTTTTGCATGAGAGGGAGTAGTGAGATGGTCTAAGACAATTTGGATAGTGCTGTTCTTAGAATGTAGTTTCTAACATGAAGAGAAATACACAAAATGGGAAGGTGTTCGGAATGCAGAAGACCTTAATACCTGGGGTATGTTTCTGTGAAAGTCTTTCCAGAGCATTGCTGACCGCTGAGGCAAGGCAGCAGCAAACACCACACGTCTGGCACTTAAGATTATTCCAACAAGTAAAGGAAATTGCTGCATTTGTCTAAAGCTGCTGCATTTGTCCTGCTGCTGTTGATCCTCCCCCTGCAGTTGGGAGCAGGGAAGTGCGAGGCCAAGCGAGGTGTTTCACTGCTGAACTGACACCCTGCTGCTTTTGCAGGAAGCTGGGTGGAACTGGCAATGCGCGGGCTGCAGCCAGCTGCTCTGCAGATGCGTCCGGACAGAGTGTTCTAGAGATGTGCAGCAACTGCTGAAGCAAAAGGATACCTATCTGCTTTGCTTTACTTGTTCTGTGTCCTGGCCAAAAAGCACAGAATTAGCTTCTGATTATACAGTAGCCTTGAGCAAGATGCAACTTTTAACACTCCATAATGGGTCATTTATAACTGTGCTGATTGTGCACAATTACAGTGCTTGGAAGACAGTTTCTTCCCATATTCTAGGAATTCTTCCTGACCTGTATTGTGTTCTTATTTTTTCTTCCCTAGGTACAAGAAACCAAGTTCTGAGAAATTCGAGTTCCAGGCCCGTGGCCAAATAAGACGCAAGAGTCCATCAGAAATTAGTGTCCACATTGGAATAGATGAATCTGGGTCAGGCTCTCCTAAACTGAGCTTAATGGATCGAATCATCAACTACAGCAGAGCCTCTATAAATTCTCTCTTCTCAGACAAGCGTTCAGTGAACAGCATCGTTCTTAATGAACCAGACAAACATTCGCTTCTGGTGGGAGATTTTGGAGAAGACGATGACACAGCGTTGTGAGGGACTTGGGAGGAAAAAGAAAGAAAGGCGGGAAAAAAAGTGAGGGGGGGGAAATGACCATCTGGAAGTTGTCTGGAAGTCTGCACAGGCACTCATCATTTCTGAAGGTCTGGATTTACAGATTTTTTTCTGTTTTTCTAGGGTTTAATCTCTCATCTGTACAGCTGTTTCATTTTTAATGTCAAAGATGAGTTTATTTGCAGTGACCTTCCAGTATTTTCTTAAACTAGACTCAAAGTAAAAGGGGCAATGGCTGCTAATGCTTGCAAACAAAGCTGTGGTACCACTCCACGGAGCTTGTTGTACTGCATTTTTGGGCAAAATACCAAAATGTAATTAAGGAAACTAAGGAACCAGAAACTCATTTCCCAGCCTTGTATTGGGCTTCTTTTTGCACAGTCAGCTTAAAAATTTATATATTGCTATATTTGTAAAACGCTGAAAGTTCTGTGTATGCAGGTAGATGTGCCTTACCAGAAAACTTCCAGGATCACTGTTGATTCCAGACCCTTTACCAGAAATGGCTTCTCTCTTCTGTAACATCTAGTTCCAGCCTTTCACACTCCTTACTTCCAAACCTCTCACTGGGATTTGTGCTAGGCAGAAATGGCTGAGTCGGTCTGGGTTTGCCTTGTAGCACCGTATTCCCATTTAGCTCCAAGCATCCCTGTACACTCTTGCTGCTGAGGGTGGAATGGGCAGGGAGGCCTCTTCTTTCCTAACCTCTGCTAAACTGAAAATTCCTGCCACATCTGAGTATGCTGAGAATGTGATGTTTGGCTTTTTGAAAAGTAAAAATGCTTAAAGTAGTTATCACTAGCTACCAGCATCTAAAAGCATTCCTTAAAGCAATTAAAATAGTTTGGATCAGGGTCACACAGGCTACCTGTGAAACCTCTGCGGTTGGATATTTGCAGATACCTGACGACATCAAAGATTCCCCTATGTCTGTGTTGTATCCAAGAAAGATGAGTTGCCTGTAAAGATGTGTTGTGCCTCTATACCAGGAATGCTCCATAATCCACTCCATAAATCTAAACCTCCTTAGCTTGGGATGCTCAGGTCCAGGCTTTGTGAATTAAGCCAGTTTCATGTGTTGTAGAAATGACTTCTCAAAACCCTAGTTTTTATCGTTAAATCATGTTAAATGTTCTCCAGGAGAAATGAAGGTGGTTCATCCACCCTGTAACTGCTTTGGAAACCTAGTTCTGTATGGTCTTTGCTGAGAGTTACCTATAGCAGTTAGTAGGTTTAATAATGTTGAAGAACTGCATCGTGATCAAGAACTGCATCTATGGTATCTATATGTGTTTTAGATAATTGCATTCCAATTTGGATATTTCTTAAGAGATCTCTGTAATATACTGGGTTTTACCTTGAGGACTGATGTCAATGCATACATCACATATGCAAAAGCTTATAAGTAGATAGCACTAATATTTAGTTAGAGAGCTGCTCGGGAGGATGCAGTATCTGCAAGCAGTGGAGTTGTGCTATGGAACATGGTGTTAGTAATCCAGTGTACTTGTCATAGTACAGTGAGGAGGGTGACAAGTTGTAAATGTTGCTGCCACTAGTTTAGGAAATATGTTTCGGTGGTAAGTATTTAAGTGAATATACATTTTTAAAACCTTGTAATTTTGATTATAGCTACATGTATCTCTTGTGGTGTTAAGAAAAGCTGAGATACACAAGCCATTTCATAAGGTGTTGCTGTCAACATTCAACAAAAAAAATGTTTCTTACAAAGCAGGTAATTACCTACCTGCTGGAATACAGTGGAGCAACTGCTCCAAAGCCGTGTAAGCTCTTTCCAGAAGACTCCAGCTTTCTTCATCCCTGCATGCTCTGTGCTGTTCTTGGCCAGGTGCAGCAGGAAATACTCTGCGCTTCTGTCTGGATTCTGCTGACAACTGCTTGTCTTAATTATATCATGAAGATGCAGAGCAAATACTAACTGCTTACGGAGGAGAGTGGCACTGCTGCAGGTGCTGGTTATGGTGCACGTGGTGTGTAAATGATGTCCTGGTCTTAAATTCCTGCTTGGTGCCTGCAGCAGTGAGAAGAACTTATTAAATTCTTTCCATATATTATTTTATGGTACTTAGAAGCCTTAATTGTGTGTAGGTTGGGTGCTTACAGTAGGAATAATGGCTCTATCTCCAACTCCTTGCCAATATAAAAGTCTCTTTTAAAGGTTTCCTCTGTTTGAATAGGAAACCCAACATTTGGTCCAGGTATAGCAGAGTTAAGAGCTGCTTTTCAAAGCAGCACTGGGTACCCTGGTTGGGTGTGGAGCCAATGGTAGGGAACAACGTGGCTGAGAGGGAACACAGGGATAATGGGAGAGCCACCTGCTCCCAGGCCTGGGCACAGGAGCAAACTTGGGGACAGAGTAAGAGAACAGCCCAAGTGCAGAGCTCTGAAAACTGCCTGTCGTCCCCTGTCCCCAGTGAGAGCGTAAACACTGACTTACCGAATGTTATCCTGAGATGAAAATATTTTATAAGGTGCTTTAAGTCAAAGAACCAAAACATTTTTCAGTCTGAATGTAGAGTGCAAGTGAAATGTGAGAGGCAAATGTTTCCCCAAATGTGCATGTTCTAATATGTAAATATTTTACTCCTGTTGGAGGCAACTTGCAATCAGGAATTTAAAGTGTCTTTAAAAACTTGGAAGTATGCAGTTACAAATGAATTTATGTATTACTAGTGTGTCTATTTTATTATTTTCTATGACTAGCTATTTATAAAAACTACTTTTATTTAAAAATGAAACAAAGTGCATATGCTTAAAGCTTTAAAAATTACTTTTTGAATCCTAATAACCTTTTAAAAGCATAAGCACTTGGGATTTTATACAAAAAAATGTGAAGCCTATGAAACACATTAAGTAATTCTATTTATTTACAATGCAAATAACAGTGTTCGTTTCACTACTCAAAATGGAAGTTCTGACCAAATATTTTAAATCTGTAAGTCTGTCTCCTTTTGTTGTGATTTCATATGGCGGAAGGAGAGAACGGAGTGCTCCTAGGGGCAGTTAGTGTTGAGTGCTGTTACATTTCTCTGCATAAGAGACCCGTGTAGTCTCGCACTTCCTATTCTAAGACGGTGCTGCCGTAGCTATAATGGTCACTACAAACTATATAATAAAGATGCAGCGTCCAAAGCCTCTTTCTGTAACTGTGGTCTGTGATGGCTTTTTAATGCTTCTCCTGCTGCCCTGCCTGCTGAGTTGATGGGCAGGTGAGGGCAAGATCTGCAGCTGGGGAAGGGGCTGCACTGCTGGCTCCCCTGGCATGGGGTAGGGATCCATGTGGAGCGGGGAAGGTGACGGGAGCCCGTGGAATGAGGTGTCGGCCCTCCTGCCCTGGGGAGGGCCAGCCTCCCGCCCAGGCCTTGTATAACCACCTGACTGCTCCAGTCCTGCATTATCTTGGGAATATCTCTTTATTTATTTTTTAATTCACTAGAATGCTCTTCCTTTGCATTTGTATCCAGCCAGGGTTTTGCACTAACCTCTTAAGTTAAGCAGATGAAAAGAAGCTCTGTCTGAAGCCTCAGGCTTCTGTTGCAGCACACAGGGTGCATCTGATGCTCTATCTCAGCCTCACTTGGCGTAAATTTGGATATTGGCTTTCTGACACCTTTCGTCATTCATCCACTTTGCAGACCGAAGGCTGAATGGGATGTAAGGCGTTTGTATCAGTAAAAATGCACTTGCAGGAAATGGAAAATCTCATCTTTTTAATGTATCGGAGATCAGGCCTTTCACATGACTCACTCCAGCTCCCAGGCCTGGCCCACACAGTGCAGCGGGATAGGATGTGCTGGCAAACCTGGCTTTACTCCTGCTTCCCAGCTCTCTATTCCAGCTGTCCCCGACAGCACTGAGCACCTTCCTTCCCTGGAGCTCCTGTATCTAAGACAAGCCTTTCCTTTAAACTGCACCTCCCTGCCCTGGCATCCTGCAACAGAAATACCTCAAAGAAACAAGTCATCCTGATATGACATTGCCAGCTTCACTGTGCTTTAGTTTTCTATAGAATAAATAACACACCTCTAACGGTGCTGAATGGCACCCTCTTCTCCCTTACACACTTGATCTTCAGGTGAGCTCCCTCAAGGTTACATGGCTTCAGAGATGGTAACTTGAGGATTCTAATGCAATGAAACATCATAAAAAGCAGACATTTACCAGTGAGCTGGGACTCCCTAAATCATGGGTCAAATGCGCTTTGGAAAGGGATACAAAATTTCCATCTTGCCAATATACTTTATTTTGTGTGATAACTGTAAATAGCCACAAATTTAATAAATGACATCAAAGGCAAAAATGCTTGGCCATAGTGTGATGATCACAGAAGCAGCTCTCCTTCCCTGACCCCTTCCATAGCTTGCTACTTCCATATTTCTGGATAATTTAGGTAGCTTTGAATTTTCATCCTGCCTTGGAGGTCACGAATAAAAGCTGCTGAAGAGGTGAGATTTCTGTATCCCCCATACACAGTGCATAGGATAGAAGGAAGCATCTAAAACTTCTTTAGAAGCAGCAGAAACTTCTTTACAAGCATGCTCAGCTACAGCAGAAAGCAGACAGGGTCTACAGACTCAGGTTCATTAGTTCCTTGGCAATATTATTTAGTAATTTTGCTCTTTTTGTGTGTGTGTATGTATATTTTTTAACATACACTACACTTAGTCTTCAAAGCAGCAGTCAGCATGCAGGTATAAGTCTAATGCTATTTTTGCCTAGTAATCCTCCTAGTCCCTGCTCTGCTGGTAATGCCCAGACACAGCGGCTGCTTCGGCCCAGCCTTGCCCCGAAGGGCAGGGAAATGTCCCAGCCACTAACTCCGCCTGTTCATAAGGGTTAAATAGGGGAAGGTGAACCTTGTGCAACCGCCCTGTGACACATCCCGGCACTCTCCCTTTTCCCTTGCCCTTTAATTCCATCAGCAGGAATGGTGCCTTACGGAGATGGAGGAAGCTCCCTGGTGAAACACACTCAGTTTGAGGCAAGTTCTGCGCTAGGGAGGTGTTTCCTCAGTGAGGGGGGCCTGGGGAAGCCCTTTCCACGGCTCTTTGCACTAACAGCGATGCTGGGCACAAACACGGGCTGAACACCAACCTTTTCCACTGAATTATCATCCCTCTCCCCTAGAGGGCCCTGCATCTTAAAAAGCCTCGGAATCACATCCGCATCCGGCACAGCGGGGATGTGCGGCCAGCGCTGGGACCAGAGCCTCGTGGCTGTGGCCAGGCCGGGAACAGGAGCCAGTTACATTAAAATGGTCGAGAGGAGCCTGCTGGTTACGTCCACGCTGAACAGGGAAAACGCCCTGAGCACCATCAGCTTTGAGAGACCAAGAAAATCTTTGTGTTTTGAATCAATTCATATAGTTCCTAAATTTATATAATCTTTGTTATGAGGACATGGTTTAGGACGTTAAAACTACCTCATGAAATAATGATATGTGTATAATAACCACCTGTTTTACATGTACCTACTTTAGACTCAATTCATGATGCACTGTTCCTGAAATGTAGCTGTATAAGCTTGCAAGACTCTGTTTAGAGAAAAGAAAAACAAGTTCCTCCAGCCTAATCTTCATCTGAAGGATGGAAAGAATAACCTTGTATCTTGTAGATATGTGTGCTTGAATACTGTAGTACCAGTGGGAGGGAAAAAAAAAATCACTAAATTATGCTGAGGCCTGGTTTTAAGTAGAAACATAAAACGCACATGTTGTTATAAAAGCAGGGAGACTGCATCATGTGGCACAGACGAAAATGCAGATTACTGGTCTGCAAGCTGCAGCAATTCAGTTGCTCTCATGTAAATGTCTAGACGAGAGCTCCAGCATCTGACCTGTCTGGACTTGCCACAACTTCACTCCTCTGCCTGAAAGCAGCAGCTGGGACCACGCTGCCGCCACCAGCTCTGCCGCACGAAGCACGGGGTTCGCTCCCTGTTCTGGAAGAGCTTCCTGGCATCATCCCGGTCCTAAGGCTACTGCCTCTTTTTTTTTTTTTTTTTTTTTAGTTACCAGTCCTTTGCCCGTCTTTGTACTGGTTAACTTAAGAGTACAAATCTTGAACTGTTGGCATAGACTTCTTTTCTTCAAATATTTGCAGAATTTTCTAAATATTTCACAAGAGGAGGGAAGGGCAGAAAGGTGACTCAAACACAGGAATAAGCTATCAGTTTGAACACGTGTCTGTGATACTTCCCCTTTTCTGATGGCTTTCTATCTTTATAACTACATAACGCACTGAAGTCTGGTGTCCAGTCTGTGCTTTGGCTGGCATTATGTTCTGCTACCCCAGCTGTCCTGCACCTTCCTCACACATTCTTTTACTATAAAGAAGGAAAACAAGCAAGCATGAAACCAGGGACAACCTTATCAACTGCAGCTGCAGTTCTACCCCAAAACACCAGACCTTTATAGCTGCACTAAGTTATAAATAAGGATTTACTATGCAATATTCTGCAAATATAAGTGTGTGTGTATATGTATAGGTTAGCAGTGTAGTAGTATTTAGTAAAAGTGTTCTAGTTCCTTGTTTTTAATCTCTTTACATAATATTTTTATTATACCGGGCCTTACTGTGCTGGAAGCAGCCTGCAGCTTTCTGTGTCTTGCTTTGTCAGGAATATTCCTCTTTTACTGTTTGATTCTGCAGGCAAAAGCTTGCAGCGAGGGACCCTTCCAAGGCAGGAGAATTCCCCAGTCACCGCTGTTGTCCTTTAAGGGCAGCCCCCTCTTCTCGCTGCGCTTAGCAGGTGTCCCACTGCTTGGGTACAGGGCTGCCCCGCAGCTTATGTTACCGGGCTGCTCAAGTTGCGGAGCTCAGGCCATGCACTGTGACATTTCTCCTACGTGCATTTTTACTGCGAGCAGATGCCACGAAAGCTACTTCAAAAAAGTCCCGTCTGCCAGCGTGGATCCCGTTTGCCGCTGCACAAATTGGGTGGTTTGGTCTGCGTGACCCAAAGCGTGGCTGGCTTTGCTAGCTCTGCCTCCTTGCTGATGTGAGCCGGCACCCTTCGTGCGTGTCCCCCGCTTCAACGAGGAATCTCACCAACTAACAGGTCGCACTGGGGGGATGCCCGCCCCGGCGCTGCTCCCGCGGCTGCTCCTTTCTGCCGCTTCCCCTCCCCGGGCCAAGCGCCGCACCTGCCTCCCCAGGCGGCAGCCGTTCACCTCCAGCCGCTGCTGGAGGCGGTTTCTCTCAAAAACCCGTTGAAATGGTGAATGTGGCTGAAAGCAAAGCCCACCGCAACCAGGAAGGCCCAGTTACCTCTGGGGTCAGCCCGTGCTCCTTTTCCACACCACGCGCTGGCCGCGCCACACGTGTATAGGCCTCCTTAGCACGCATGTGAACGGGACGCTCCCGCACGTGGGTGCATTTTTCCCTCGCGATGGGGTCGCTGCCCACTCCTCGCTTAGGAGGAGGGCCCCATCGTGTGCGGGGCAGCCGGGTGTGCGTTTGTGTGCGGCAGAAGTGGAGCGCGGCTCGGCCGGGCCCGGGGCCGCCCCGCTCCGCTCCGCTCCGCTCCGCGAGGCCGGTCGCGGCGCGGTGGCTTCGTGCGGGACGTGACGGGCCCTGGCGCGCG
>JAWLRI010000229.1:5162049-5176176 GCA_034781795.1 Crypturellus tataupa
GGCGCGGCGCGGGCGACGGCGGGCGCTGCGGCAGAGCGCACGGCGGCGCAGGACGGGCAGGACACGCGGGCAGGATGTCGCTCTCCAACAAGCTCACCCTGGACAAGGTGGATGTGAAGGGCAAGCGCGTCGTCATGAGGTGAGGCTGGGGCCCGCGAACGTGCGGGACGCTCGGCGTTTGCCCGTGGGAGCAGCTCGCTCGGGGGTTGCACTTCTCCCCTAAACGGATGCGAGGGAGAACTTACTGCCTGAGCAGGGGCATTTCGGGCCCTCTGGGCAGCCACGTGCTGCGGAGCAGTCTCGCTCACAGAGCCAGGCCCCAGCAGGTAATAGCCACTTCTGTCCTTGCAATTCTCGGCCTGGCTTCGAGAACACAGTGCAACAGCAGGTAATGTGCTGCCTGTGCACTTCCCGCCGGCACCTGGTTTCCGTGGAAAGCTCTGCCATGTGCTCGCCGTGCTGCTAAAGCCAGGGCCTTTCTTCCCTCCGGTCCTGGGTAGTTCCAGCTTGCTCCGGCCAGCCAGACTGGGGCGTGGGAGGAGGAAGGATTCAAGGAGAGCTCAGGTTTCAGGGCACTGTGCAGCGGGATGGGGCCTGTCTTTGGTAGCGCTGCTCTGCAATGCAAACCGTTCTTTTATTCCTCGGTTTGAACAATAGCACAGGAGCGGTGCTTCCCCCCAGCTTCTTTCCAGGATTAGTCCACTGTGCCGTGGGCTGCCAGCTGAATTCCTTCTGCTCGGATGCCTCTTTTGCTGGCAGCTCCTGAAGCGCTCTGTATGTCCCCTGTGCTGGACATGCTACAGAAAAAATGCAAGCAGCCTCTTGAATTTTGGTGCTCTTTAACACTGAATGCTTGATAACTGTAATGCAGCATTTCTTATTCTGATATACAGTTAGGTAGTTTCTTTCTCCTCAAAAGAAAGCGATTCTGCTTCTTAGTGATCCCGTTTTGGCCGTGTTTTCCGTGAGCGGGTCGGTTAGGAGAAAAAATCCGTCATTTTGGTGTCTGATGAGTAAGTTCAGCCTGGGGCCGTTATGCAACTCGGCTTCCTGTTGCTGGCTGTGTGTGCACGGGCACAAGGCGGTCAGCGATGGCTGCTGAAACTCCTCCCTTCCGTCTCCATCCTGTGTGCGGAGCGCGGCTGTGTCCACGCGAGATCTCCCTGCAGGGATGTGCTGAGTCGCAGCAGTTAGATGCAGAGAAGTTAAATAATTAAAGCACACATTCCAGTACAACAGCTGTCTCCAAATAAGAGCTCTGCTTTGAAAACCTCATAAAAAGGCAGAAGTAGGATAACACAGTATTACTTTATATTATCCACTTCCTTTCTGCGGGGAACCCCAAGTAGTGATCCAAGAGCATGTTTTTTTAAATGACTGACAGTTTCCAATCCCAGTTTTCTTTTTCTGCTTCAGCATCGTTGTCACTATGGTCCTAACTGTGGGGATGTGTTAGTGGTGTAACTTTAATGTTTGTTCTCTGTTTACATTTTATTGTCACAAAAGTGGCTAATAACATTAACTTCATAATAGGTCTTGTGCACCGCAGAACTGGCAATCTTACTCTAATTGTAACTGCTTTTCGAACAGCTCCCTTTACCAGCAGACTTCATTTTTCTTTGTAAAAGGCATTTGTTGCATATTCAATTTCTCTTCCTGTTTTTTAGGGTTGACTTCAATGTTCCAATGAAGGATCACAAAATAACGAACAATCAAAGGTAAGCCCCATTTCCCATCACAGATAGGAGCCCCAAAGTCCATTTTCTCCTTGGTTTCAGCCCAGTACTCTCAGCTACTTGTGGTCAAGCTGTCAGTTGCAGCTACCAGGCAATTAAAGGCATCTCTAGAGAAAATCTGACAATTCTTGTTCAAAAATAAACAAAAACAAAACCTGCAGCTGTTAGCAAACTACAATCTTCTCATTGTAGCTCACTGCTCAACATCCCCAGTTTTACTGGGGATTGCTCCGGGATCACTGATATTCCAGTTTCTGGCATTTCTTAGCTACATGCAGTAGTTAATGTGGACAGCAAAATGTAGGCAGCAAAGTTCATGTAACTCCTCTGTTCTACATCTCACAGAATATTACAGTGAAACATCTGAAAATGTGTTGAGATAAATAACTATAACATTTCCTGCCTGCCTGCCTTCACTGGGAGAGAAGGACTAGGCTGGATAAGCTCCCCCGGGTATTCCGTGACATGCAGTTAGTTTTGTGGACATAAGTATCGGCACACACAGGGTTCCTGAGAAGCCCGGTGTTCCTTTTGGGGCAATACTACTGGTGATCGATCCCATGCCATTTTTAAGGTAGCAGGCTGAACCATGCCAATACCCAAGGTAGGATGGACTTCTTAAATAACAATCCTGCTCTTGTGTTGGCTTTCTTCTGCTTGTTTTGAGGGGTGACTCCCACGGCTCTCAGTGAAGCGGTCAATAATTCTTAATTTCACTTGTTCTTCTCTGCTATTACAGAATCAAGGCAGCCGTTCCTACCATCAAGCACTGCTTGGATCATGGAGCAAAGTCAGTGGTTTTGATGAGTCACCTGGGCCGCCCGGATGGTGTTCCCATGCCTGATAAGTTCTCCTTGGCTCCAGTGGCTGTGGAGCTTAAAGCGCTCATGGGCAGGTGAAGTAGAAGAGCCGTTCAGCATCCCGCAGGCCCTCTCTTTCAGTGGGCCTGGATGCTTCCTGTCTTGAAAGGAAGAGTCATTGGTGGGCTGACAGGGTATATCTTGTGTCTCCAGGGAGGTCTTATTTCTGAAGAACTGTGTTGGTCCTGAGGTGGAAAAAGCCTGTGCCAATCCTGCAAATGGCTCCATCATCCTCCTGGAGAACCTCCGGTTCCATGTAGAAGAAGAAGGGAAGGGGAAGGATGCTTCAGGGAACAAGGTGATGCTTGTGGTCTAGACCAACAAGGAGCTAGTGTTCTGGCTGTTCTCAGGCGGGTGTCAGGGTGCTGCTGTGCAGTGTGCCTGCTCACCTCTGTTGTGCTCTGCCGTAGAGTTTGAGTCAATGCATTGAATATATGATGGCAAATATGACATACAAACAGGCCTTAGAGGCTTAGGGCTCTCAATAGACATTATCTTTGTGGAACATCATTAAGTGATAAACTAAACTCGTTCATCTAAAAAAGAAACAAGAAGCAGAATGTATATCTTCTTCACATCTCATTTTTGGGGGGGACTGTAAAACATCCTTGAGAAGTCACAACATGTGCTGGCTATAGGTAAGCACTGAGAATTTGAGCAACAGGAAGGCTTCCAAAATTAAAGTGTTAAAGTGAAGGGTTGTAGATGACTATGCCACAGGTGGCATAATCTATGAGAGAAAGGCTAAAAAGGCTGTGCCCTTCTTCAGCTACTGGTTGTTGCTGCTTAAATTTTTATCTGAGAATCTCCAAAGCAGAAAACAAAGTCTGTCAGAGATACCTTATGTCATTGAAACCATAAAAATACACATTTCCTTCATTGTTTTCTGCTTAATGTTGTAATTCAATGTCTAAGCGTTGTGCTGTGTAGGGGTTCGTAACCCCCTGTGTAAGGCTGCTTTCTCCTGGAGTAGCCAACTAGAATCCCAGCTCAGTGCACCTCTGACATTTTCCTGAAGGTCAGGAAGAATGCTTGCTCCAGACAGCTGCTTTTCTTAGCGATGGTGACCCCATTAACTTTCCTGAGGCCTTGGCTCCTTTCAGCTGCACTGCATGGAGGGGAATGCCAACATCGTGCGGTGCCCTTTATGGGCTGACACAGGACTCTCTAGCTTAAAAAAATGGCCCAGAGAACCAGTAAGTTTTTGCAGAGAGCAATGAGAAGTTGAGCAAGTCTGGAGTTATTCCCCACCACCTTGTGCCACTGGAAGCCAATATGTGGCAGGGAGAACAGTGAGACAAGAATTTAATTTGCTTTGGGAAACATTCCTTTGATTTTGTGTACTTGTGTAATTGGTGCTTTATTTAGCTGGCTGTAGGCATATGGAGGCATGCAGTGCAACTAAACACAACATTGGAGGTGCTGCTGACAGACCAATTTCTCGTCTTAGTAGAAGTGAAAGGCAGTGCTGTGGAAATAGGGGTGCTATACAAAGACACAGAGTGAACTGGCAATTGGAAAATGTGACTCCCCAAAGCAGCACTTAACTTTGTTGTGTAGAGCTGGTCATTTTAGCAAGTGAAGGAGCAGCTGACAGCACTGTTCTACAATCTTATAGACCCCTTGCCTTGGCTTGTTTATTTTTCCTGCTAAGGCTGCATGAGTAAGCAGGGCATCCAAAGTCTTGCTGAACACACCTGCTGTATATTAGAATGCTTCCTGCTGTCACCTCTGTGATACTACATTGGGGTACGAACAGAAGTAGTCAGAGAAGCACCCTCACTTGAGATGGTGAGCTGATAAATGTGGGAAGACCCTTGGAGAGGTGATTGTCTGACTCCTAGTTGGGGCTGTTCCTTAAGAGCACATATCTGCAAACTAGGTCCAAGAAGTCCCTTTACTCTTGGGAGAGCTCTGCTGTTTTTCTGGTGGTGGGAAAGAAAACTGAACAACTTGAAAGATCTGGATGGCAGAGGATGGAGAAAAAGCCTATTAACAGGAATGCGTCTATTCACACCTGCTACACACTTAGCTTATTTCCAGTATTCCTGAATTTGTTGGTGTCACTATGGTCTGTGTTAGTGTACAGGGTATTTGTAAATTAGTCCTCACCTTAATGTGGCTGTCAAATGAATTCTTCCAGAGCTCGTCCTTTTACCTGTGGTGACAGAAACAAAACTTGCTTGCCTAACAGATGAGGATGAGCGTTATTTGCTCTCGCCTTAGCATTGTCTTGGCACTGTGCACCCTTTCTTTGATAGGGTTCACTGCACACCATTGAAAAATTTGTTCGAGAGGCTCAAAGATTGGTAAAGCTGCAATTTATTTCTGCCTTACTATTTCCTTAAAAACCAGACGCTTGAGGTAAAACTTGAAGCTTGAAATGAACTGACCCACAGGATAAGCTCATGAGTTTTCACAGCAGCCTTTTCTTTGGGTTTACCAGCCAAATGATAGAATTTTATTCTAATGTCAAAACCAGCTCTGTGTTTTTAACTGAATAGCACAAACTTGTCATTCTTTTATCTTTTTAGATCAAGGCTGACCCTGCCAAGGTAGAGGCTTTCAGAGCTTCTCTTTCTAAACTGGGAGATGTGTATGTCAATGATGCTTTTGGAACTGCCCACCGAGCTCACAGGTATGAATTCATCTTCCTGCCACAGGCCCAACTGCAGAATGTTGTCTACAGTGAAAACACACGTGCCTGACTATTCTCATGGAGTGTTATTAGATACATATGCATCCTCCAATATGCATACTCTGTACTGGACCTCTTAAAGTTTTATTTTATAATCCAGTGTTCCCAGAGGAAGGGATCTCTGCTTTTGCTATGTCTATTTGCTTCTCAACATTTTGGATCTAATGTTTTGCATATCAAAATAGTTCATGAAAAAACAACCTCAGAGCAGTAAACAAGTGCAGCTGGCTAGGGAAAACAGGAAAAGAAAAACCTTGTTTCTCTTCATACAGATACTAGATATTTTCACTGCTGCAGCTCACTAAAGGATTAGCTTTGTAATGCTGAGACACGAGGTGGATTGGATTTCTACCGATGCAAATGTTTTTCCTTTCTTCACCTGTAGCTCCATGGTGGGTGTGCATCTGCCTCAGAAGGCTGCTGGCTTCCTGATGAAGAAAGAACTGGATTATTTTGCTAAGGCCCTAGAGAGTCCAGAGAGGCCCTTCTTAGCAATTCTTGGAGGGTAAGACTGAAGAATGAATCCATTTTTTATTTCTCTTTAAAACCCAGTTTCCTCTCTGTTAGAAATGAAAAGGGTTTTTTTTTGTTTCAAACAAGTGCTTTTCTTGGAACTAGTTGTTCAGACTTGCAGATACATGCTGAGATATCTGCAGGATATGGATTATAGAGAAGCTGACCCTATCCACTCCTGTCATAATGTCATCCCTGATAACATCCCTCATGCATCTCTTAACCATCTTATTCTCCCCCAACTTGAGTTAGTTGGCAGCTTGAACCATCTTATCCCTCCACCTTGAGTTAGTCTGTGGCAGCTTGTTGAACAGGCAAACCAGGACAGCTATTGGATATACACGATGGCCCTGAAACATTGTCAGTGACCTTTCCTCTGGAGTTCAGAGTACAAGCATCCTGCGAGCTCAGCACCTTCTAAGTTGACACAGGCTGTCATTATGCAATGGTGACCTACTGTAGCTGGATGAGCCCCTGCTCTTTAGCAACAGCTCATGTACAAAAAGTCTTGAAGGTACAAAACTGGAAGACTGTTTGGGTATAGAAGTAATTTCCCACTGCTGCTGATTCTTGTAGTATATGCATGCTCAGTTTAATAACAGGAGTTCTATCAGTCTATTTTAGTTTCTTGGGTGAAGTAAAGTACTTTGCTAATTAATGCAAAGCTTCAACACCCTAAGACTCCTGTTTTCTCAGTTAAAGTATGTGACTTATTCCTGTTGTTTGCCCACATGAATATCTTCCAAGTTTTAGAGCTTGCAGGCTACTCATGATTAAGTGGGTAGCTATCATTATGTATTCTTCACTGACCTTGGTAGAATCAAGGGAAAGTTTATCACCCTATCAGATATTCAAGTTAAGGTTGCACTTCGGTGGCATTATTAATATATCAGGCCTATTAGTAAAGTCTGGAAGTGTTGTAAATCCCATGGGAGCAAAATTAGAGGGGTGCGAAGAGATGGGCAGCATTTTAAACTAGGACTGGATACCAAACTTGTTGTGTGGCCCAGGACTGATTAAAATCAACTTTGCAACTGTGTAGTGAAACACAGTAGGAGATCTGAGCGCAGCTGAGAGTCATGGAATAACTCTTTGAAAACAGCATTGCTCTAGTGGTGCTGCAGCTGCTCCCAGGTGAGATGGCAGCATCCTAGCAAATTTTCCTCTGTAGTCTCCTCCCACAGTAGCCCAGGAGGAAGTCTCAACTTTTGAAGGCTTTAGGTTGACTGTGTAACGAAACGGGACTCAGAAGTTGAAGTGGGAAGAATTGTTTTAACAAGTGAAATGCCAATGAAATGTACTGGCTAAGGAAAACTACGTGCAAGAAAGCAATTCAGTGGTAGGAGCAGAGTATGTGCAAGTGAAGGAAGCAGAAGTCCCATTCACCTTCCCATCTGTTTTCTTGCCTGGAGCTGTGCACAGGAAGGTGGGTCCTGCAGGATTTTGCGGTGGCTCTGTATCATCGATAGCTTCTTTATCAGTCCAGCTCCCATACACAGTGACAGTACTACTGCACTGCTTGAATTCAGCACATGACATTAAAGAGGGAAGATAGGAGATTTGAATTTCCTGCCTCTCTTACCTTCTTACATAATGTAATTTTAGCACTGTTCTTCCATTATCGTTTGTATCTTGTGCCAAAGGCATCAGTCGTTTGTGTTTGGAGGGGCAGTTCTGGAGTCAGTTTGTTCAGGTATTTTGAAGTTGTGCTGAGTGTGCTGGGGAGCTGAGCATAGGGCAGTGAATCAGGGCTGGACAGGGGTTGTGAATGACATTACTCTAATCCCAGTTCTGCCCTGCTGGACAATCCAGGGAAATGGGCATTAAAGTGTTGGGTGAGGCTTATATATAAATAGGGAGGGAAAGTAAGGCTGAATAATGCTCCTGTAAGTCACTCTTTAACACTGCTTATTAGGCTGCCAAATTCCCTTCTTTCTGCCCACTCCTCACGATTCCTTTGTTGCCTTGGTCTAAAAGAGAATATATTTTGTCAGAAGGGCTTCTGGCTGTGGCTACACTGTTCATGCTTTCTCTCTGTCCTCAGAGCTAAAGTTCAGGATAAGATCCAGCTGATCAGTAACATGTTGGATAAGGTCAATGAGATGATCATTGGTGGTGGAATGGCATTCACCTTCCTCAAAGTGATCAACAACATGAAGGTATGAAAACAGCACTTCTGTGAATGTTTCTGGAAAAGGTGATGATCAGAAGTGTCTCTTGTGTGTTCTGGTATTGAGAATTTGTTGTATTGGCTCTTGTGAGAGCAGAGGAGCATGGAGAATTTTCTTGACACTCAGCCTGCAAAAACAGGGATTAATGCTGATGTTTAGGTGGCTTAAGGGAGCAGTCTCTCCAGAGTTGCCACCCAAGCAGTGTGGCTGACTACTGCTGATCTCTTGTAATGACAAACGTAATTCTAAAAACAAATGTCTGACTCTTTTTTTCCTCTCCTCCTCACTATTTTTTATAGATTGGCAACTCCCTGTTTGATGAAGAGGGATCAAAAATTGTCAAGGACCTTATGGCCAAGGCAGAGAAGAATGGTGTGAAAATTACTCTGCCTGTTGACTTTGTCACTGCAGACAAATTTGATGAGCATGCACAGTCTGGAGAAGCTACAGTGACTTCAGGCATTCCTGATGGCTGGATGGTAAGTTCTAATGCCCTAAAAATGCACAGTAAGCAGGGAAGGACACCTTTTTAAGGACTAAGAAAAGTACTTAATGATCCTTTGTAAATGTTTCAGAAGGGATTCAGCTGTGTATATTGGCTTAATGAAATTGAAACCCTATGGTTTGTCTTGACTTTTTAAGTCTAAAGGAGCTTTTGAGAGATTTGGATTAAGAAACAAACTTCTTAAACCTTTGTATCTGAATGCAGCAATCAATCCTTTTATTTGGCCAGAATTTAATTAGAGTAGGCAAAAGCTTTCTAACTTAGGCTTTAAACATCTGACATAGATTTAAAAATTACTTATTCATACTAAAAAGACAAATGCCACACCAGACTCCACCCTACAGCAGTTGCTAGCAAAGCTCTTGGTTCCTCAGTATTCACTGCATACAGAGAAACTCTCATACTGGGTCTGTTGTGGTTTCTTCAAACCAAACCAAACTTGATGCTGTGCACACGGAGCCATCAGGCCCTTCCAAGCTCCATGGCTAAGCTGTCTGCTTCACATCTTACAAGTGTTTGACATGTGGAGGTGTCTATGGAGAGGGGTTCTGTTGGATGTGTCATGAAGGGCAGGGGCAAAAAAAGGAAAAAAGGCTTCTGAGGATCTCGGCTAAACATTGGTAACTTGAGATGAGGGTTGACAGTAACTGTATGTATGATTTCTTTTTTGTCTTAGGGCTTGGACTGTGGCCCTGAGAGTAGTAAGAAATTTGCTGAAGCTGTGGGCAGGGCGAAGCAAATTGTGTGGAATGGTCCAGTTGGTGTCTTTGAGTGGGACAAGTTTGCCAAAGGAACCAAATCCCTGATGGACAAAGTGGTGGAAGTAACTGGAAAAGGCTGCATCACCATTATTGGTAAGCAGTTGTATGTGTTGGTTACTGTCTTGGTAAATTAGAGCAAAAAGCATCCGCTTGCTGCTGCCAATTTGAAAAATATTTGCCAAATTGTTTTTCTTCTCCGATGTTCTCAGCTTGCAGGCATGGCTATGAAAACAACTGCATGCATTCGTGCAGAGCATTTGGGAGCAAGACCAGCCAGGAGCAAGGCTATGTTGTTTAAGCTGAACAAAATCTTAGTTTCTTTTGCCTCACTATTTTTTTTTTCCCTTTCTTTGGCAGGTGGTGGAGATACAGCCACTTGCTGTGCAAAGTGGAACACTGAGGATAAAGTTAGCCATGTGAGCACAGGAGGTGGTGCCAGCCTGGAGCTGCTGGAGGGTAATTGTTCTCTCCTCTTAACTTGTTTGAGCAAATCGTGTAGTTCTGGGTGAAGAAAGGACAAGAACAGGATGAATGTCTTTTGTGTTTTGCCTGGTGGAATTGCACGTAATCTTTGAGCAATGTGCTCCTCATAGCTCTTTTAACCTTAGCTCCCCTTAAGGATGGGAAAGAAAATGAAAGATTCTTGCAAAGAAATTTTGCCATCCCCAGAAAGCAAAAATGCTGGGTTAGAAAATGAGATCAGGCCCTTGAGATCAGCCCCTCTTTTACCCAGACACTTGCTAACCGGACTGTTTTAAACACTCAGGTACAGCCATTTTCCATCTGTGAAATTTTGTCAGAATGATCTCAAGTTTTGTCTAGAGGCCTCATTTTTTTTTAGAGCATGTTTTGAAATCTTCTGGTTTGGGGGAGCCCTCTAGTGATCGCTTAAAAATCTGCACAAGAGGGCTTAGAATCCAAAATGGTGAGATTTTAAAGGATTTTTCTAATGAGTTACATTGTACTCTAAATGAGTTTTTGTTTCCTCTGGTAATGAGCTGTTTCCCAATATGTGTAAATTATCTAATACTGTCAGCTCCTCTGTAGAAGAGAAACTGCAATAAACTGCATTGCAGCTGTTAGTTTCCAGCAGTTATATGCGAGACAGAGCTTTTGTTTCTGTTGCCTAGGGAGTGATGGTGAAGGAAAAGAATCCAGATGGCTAGAAGGAAACACTGGGCAACTCATTTACTCAAAGGGACAAAGTTGTCTAAGTTTTGGCCCGAAACTCCGGGTTGTGTGTGTGATCTTTTAAATGTAACGGAAGTCTAGCTAATTAGAAAAGCTTCTGAAGATTAAAAAAGAAGAAAGAATAATCAAACAATCTAGTGGGTTCTGAACAGTGTTAGAATTCAGTGCTACCACACAGCTTGACCATTTGAAGGTGGGCTTTCTCAAAAAAGCAAAGACAGAATGGTCTGTCTTCAGTATTGAGGAAGGATGAAAAGATACTTTAGAAAATGATACACTTCAATAATCTGGGCCTTCTTAATTGAAGGTGAGCAGATTTCTTGCTCCTGTCTGCTGATACATGAGTGCAGTTGTGCTCTCGATACTCATTAAAACATTTCTTGTGTGAAACAGTTCAAATGTAACCTATATGCCAGAATAGCTACAAATGTGCGTGGAGGTCTCTGCCCTTTTTAATCTACATTTTCTTAACTGTTAACAGGTAAGGTTCTTCCTGGTGTGGATGCCCTGAGCAACGTGTAAAGAGCAGAATATCTCCACAGTTCCTGTTCCTGTGCACAGCCCCTGAGATTCAACACTTCAGCGCTTCTGTATTTCAGCTCTGCACTAGGCAGATTGCAGAATGTAGATGGAAATCGGACAGGGTTTGAGAAGACAGCAGAGAGATCTTATGACCGCAGTTTACATCATGTGGATTTGTCCACTGTGATCCCACTTGAATTAACGTAGTTTGTTTAAATTGATGTTGTGACTTTAGAGTGTATATATTTATATTTTGCCTTTTCAAAGAGAATAATCCCCACTAGGCCTGTCTGTTTCTCAGAAAGGTGTGCACCGTTTAGCTTCCTCAATGTTTTAGCAGGCATTCTCATCACTTGACAAACGGTTCAGAAAGCAGAGGGACTCCAATTTTTTTGGAGGCTGACTGTAATAGCTGCTAAATAAACATATTTAAAGTGCTAACAGTTTGTACGTGGTTCTTCTTTTAGACTGCTAGAATAGACTATTTTAAAATAACCTCCTTCTGGCTTGAGGCAATGAAGATCTTTTTACACTATTATATCATATTTGTAGGTTTTGTTTGTTTTTTTTTGTCCAAACATTGGCATGTATAAACATTCTGTCCATCAAAGTGAACGTTACTGGTAAGCAAGTTGATTGTTAGAGATGTGTAATAAGTGATTCTTAAAAGCACTACAGCTAACATAGCAGAACCTGCAGTTTGGACAACGAGGATTCTGCGTGTGGCTTAGGCCCATTGTAGAAGTATGAGAAGCATCAGTGGAGGACCACCAACACTGTGCAAATGGATAAAGCTGGCATTCCCAGCTTGACAGCCATGGGTTGGCTCCTAGGCTTGCTGCAGGACCCAGAGGTGAGCACAGGCTCTAAACCAACTCCTGGTCTACACCAAACTGCTTCAGAGCAACCACAAGTGTGTTTTGGATTATATAGGCAGTCACGGCTCCACGTACAGTAAGATCTGTAGAAGGATGGAGTGCTCCGAATCTGCTTGTGTGAAGTAAAGCAGTTTTTGCTTGCCCCTTTTCCTTGTGAATTCCTGGTGTTTGCCTATATATTGTGCGTGGACCCAACTGCATAAAGCAGTGAGGATGAACCATGAAGTAAACCTTGGGGGTAAGCAGTAAGCCACAACATGGCATGTACTTTTAAGGGAGCGTGTGTGTACACTTTTAGCAAAACAAAGTGGGAGCATGTGGTATAAACAGACACAGTCAATTTGCCAAATTTTACTTGGTCACAGTGGGATGCAAATTAAAACCCAATAAAGCTGTGTATGAGGTATGTACTTGCTGCATTTTAAAACTAAAAAGGACTCTTTCAAAGAAAACCTGGAAATGATGCAAAGGAGGGGAGCTCTGTGTCTTTCTCCTCCTGCCTCCTTTGCAAGTCTCCAAGCATTGTCCGACTGTGTGAATTATGCGGATTTTTTTCAAGGATTGATTCCTAGCTGCTGCTTGTGTTTTCCAGGCAGAAGTGCAGACATCCGACAGCTGCAGTACTGAGGCAAAGAAAGGAGTGAGCGTGTCAGCCACAAAAAACCTGCAGATTTTGGAAACCCAGGACTGCAAAAACAAACACTCCACTATGTTTTGTAACAGCCCCTTCTTGCCTAGCTCTGGCAAATATGATCTTGTGCCAGCACAGCCCACGTTAGAGCGGCTCGCACACCCCTGTGCTGCTGCGTTCCCACAGAGCAGTAACAGGCTCTGCCTCCTTCGCACCGTTCTCGATATTGCCATGTATGTGATATGTGTGTGTGTCTGTATGTGACTGCTGCCTCCCGTGGGGCTTTTCCCCTCTTCACTGAAAGCGCCATAACGAAGTGAGGATGAAACCCTGGGCAAGGAGCGGTGACACTCCATGAACGGAGAGGCCCACCTATAAAAGCATTTTCTGCCTGATTTCAGGTAGTTGCTACTTGCATCTTTAAAAGCTCTCTCTTGTTTCCATTAAACTTATTTTACCTCTAGCAAGTTTCAGATCTCTGATTGAAGCATAATGATCCCAACACACCAAAGGTTCAGTGCAGTTTTACGTGTTTTAAAAGAGAAAGGGATGGCACATCCCAACACTGAGACCACCCTTGCTACGTGCCTAATGACCAGCAGGGGATTACCAATGTGTTTCTCCAGACATAAAATCATTCTCCCTTATAATTTTGTGTTACCATCTGCACATTACTGTGGCAAAATGTGCTTCTGGGCAGCAAGATGTTGTTTTTATACATTTGACAACCTCTGGAATTATAGATCTTTTTTCTAGATTTTTTTACATCCATTCTAGCAATGTGCCTCTGGACACGGATCTGCAACAGTCCTGCTCTTATGTCAGCACTGTATTTGCTCAGGATATCTAGGGGGATGAGGAATGTCGCTAGCTGGAAACACTGTGGAAGAGATGATGGGAAGACGAAGCAGACGAAGCACTGGATCAGAGCCATGATCCAACGGGCTATTGGTAACGGCCAGGCGAGGGGAAAACCACGAAGCGCTTTGGTACTTACAGCGGAGATTCCCAGTTTTACCACAGGACACATGGAGTGTGCAGCCCCCCCAATACACGCCTCTCAGCAGCGACAGAGCACCTTCTTGATGGCATCTTGGCCTGGAGCTGGCACTGGATGAAGCAGGAGGCAGAGGAATAGCACAAGGCCATGCAGCGCGGTAGCGCCTCAGGGGACAAGGATGCTGCGAGGAAGGTGGCAGCCAGGACCCATCACCCTAGGCAGGGGAGCCAGCTTGCAGCCTGTGCAGCCTGGCCACTGGCATGTGGGGAAGGCCTGACGGCTGCGGAGATGCCTGGCATCTCCCAGTGCCTGCCCGCCTGCCTCCCTGAGGGGCGGCGGCCATTTTGTGAGCGTGCCATGGCGAGGGGGACACCCCCCTGCTTCCCCTAGACACGTTAAGGTCCCCGCACTCCCCCGGGCCGAGACTCAAGACGAGAGTGGCGCTTGGGATTCTCCTTGTGCCCCCTTGGGAGCGATGCCTGGCGGCGCGGCCGAGCGGAGCCTCTGCGCAGCCTTCCCCTCAGCCGCTGTTTCGGGCGGCTTCACCGCAAACGGGCGGGACGGGGGCGCGCCGGGGGGAGAGACTACATGTCCCAGCAGCACCCGCGCCCGCGCCCTCCCGCCGCGCTCCGCCCCAGGCGCGCGGGGGCTGTCGGGGGCC